>BPLR01012095.1:0-267962 GCA_021605095.1 Caerostris extrusa
GAACAAAAATTAGAATTGGCGATAACTAAAAAAAAATTTCAACAAACCAAAATACAATACAGAAATCAGCTATATCCAAAACAATCTTACGAGAAATAGATTTATTTGAAGATGAGGGATTTAGAAGTAAATACTCGGAAAAATATATCGCGCATTGCTAACAGTACCACCCACTATCGTAGATGCTGAAAGAGCGTTTTCGACAGCTGGTAATTTTGCACAAAATTATGTTCCGGGCTTAATGATAGTACAATTGATGCATTATGTTTTTTTTTAAGATCCCATTTCAAAAATTTGTAATAGTACCACAGACTGAATAGTGATATTTACACTTTTTTGTGATTTAAATAAATAAGATGTTCCTTTTACTTTTTCGTGATTCTTTATATACTGTTATAATTTATAAGTTACACATTTTTTTGTGATATTTACATTGCCTAATAAAACTGGCAAATAAAACAAAAAAACACCTGTGTTTTTCTTTCTTTTTCTAAAATTTCTACTACCGGTATTAAGATTTAAAAATACCGAATACCGCTATTGAATTTTTGGTCCGATATTGCAATCCCTACAAGTATGGTTAAAGTCCTTAAATGTAGAGCCATAACTTATAAACAATCAAATAAAACACATTTTAAAGGGGGAAAATGCATGAAAAGACGAAGTGACATCATTTAAGAGATGAAGTTATACCAAATGAAAAGGCAGCGTTCATAGCCTCTACTGGAGGTTTAATTGTTCTTAAAACCACATTAGAACTCCTTAACTAGTACGTCCGTTGCCCTTGTCCTATACAGTCTTCTTCAAAAGGAATGGATGGGAAAAATAATGACAACTGATGAGATTTGATCTACAGGTCAAAAATCTGAAGTGCAACACCAAAGTTGAGATCAAAACAGGCAAGACTTAATTTCGTCAAATTCGAAAAGTCCATCAAAAACATGTTTAGAAGGGAATTTCTGCAAATAGGTACAGTAAACTTCATTTCGTGCATTTAGGAACTAAAATAAATTCCAAAAAATTTAATCTTTTTTTTTGAAAGACTATTGTGTGAAAATGCATTCATATAGAATTTTTCATCAGCTCGGCCGCTTCGTTTATTGCTACAATTGCGCTGAAATTATCAAAGTGCACTTCATAAAACCTCATCATCAGCGAATGCCAAATAGTCCTGATGTTTTACTATCCAATTATTTTGTGGGGGACATTTAAAAATAAAAAGAAGAAGCTTAAACAAGAAAAGTTTCAAACCTATGAGGGTTTATAGAAGCCATTTCAGAAGTATTGAAGAAAATCCCTAAAGAATATGTGAAATTGAAATCATGGACAATCTATGTAGACAAATCTATGGCAGAAGATATACTGAGAAACACATCGAATTTTTGCACTAATATTAAATACTACACAAGTGATCACAGAATTTGTTACCGTGTAAGTTAGAATATTAATTGAATTAGACCTTAATTCAAAAATCCACCTGAAAAAAAAAAATTAAAACAATAGTTCATATAATTCCTCTTGGTTTGTTTTCATCATCAATATTTTTCAAAATGGCTTTTCCATTCGAACTGATTTGTGAGTTATCTAGAAATCAACAACAAACAGTTTAGTTCGTCTTTATTTTAATAGGAATAAGGAATTGATTTGCATTATTCATAATAATATTTAGTTTTGACACTATTGTATAACCATTATGTATTACTTACTGCATTGTATAGCTAGTAATTAACTTATTACATGAATTTTTATATTATGAAACTTTTTAATGTTTCTAGAAATTCATAGAAAATCTAGCGGAAGTTAAAAACACCAAGTTACCTACTTTCACTAGCAATCCAAAAATTGCATTTTCTTGTACTAAATACTACCACATTTTTAATCTAAGATCTTTTAACTCAGTATGAACTTTAACCTCATAATTTCTCCAGGTGATTTAGAAATTATATACAGATGTCGTACTACCAATATTGCTATGCACTAAGATACAGCATCTTGAAAAAAAGAATTTTTTTGTATTCATTTAAAAAAGGTTTGCATCAAATATTAATCCATTAAACTAACTTATTGATGCAATTAAATGTATCAATCTAAATCAGGGTCTCCAAACTTTCCAGCCTTATGTCCATACTATTTAATCCAGTAAGTACCAAGGGCCAAAACCGTTTTTAATTTTTCTGCCATTATCTATAATTTCTAGACTAATCGCCGAGTACGCGCTCTGAGCGAGCATACGCTTGCTAAATTGCTGGTACAATTACTACCATTACTATTGCTTTTTATCGATACGACCGTGACACTCCCCAACATCTAGTGGTCATAAGCGGAAATAGGTAATATCCTTTATCGCTAACAGATGGTGCTAGTAAATTTAGCTTTTCTGTTCCTGAGGGATTTTCAGAATAAAAATCATGTTTGATTCAGAATATATACATTCCAAACATCTATATACATATGTATGCAATACTCTTTACCCCAACATAACTACCGAGGGTAACCGCGTGATGCTCACTAGTTTATAATGTTATGAGATTCATTTCAATTATTTGTTAGTTGGTTTTATTTACTTGCTAGGTAAAGCATAACAAGTTATTATCATTCTGTGTTTTTGTGCAAAATAATGAGTCGACACAACATTAAGTCAAAAATTTTATTTAAAGCCAAAATAAATTCTCATAACAGAACTCGCATTAAGCCCTTTTGAAGTAAATACAAATTCAAAATCAAATCTACCAAAATAGAATAACCACAAAGTATTGGGGGTCATCACATAAAACTCAAAACTATATAATTAAAAATAAAGAATTGAATATACGAGAACAAAACATCCTTAGAAATAGGATAGTCATCTGGTACTTAGCTCTTTTAAACACAATTTTAAGAAGTTTTAGTGACTTTTTTTTCTTTTTAAAGTCACTAAAATCAGTTAAAGACCAAACTTAATTTAAAAATAATTCATACCGAGAATGCAGAAAATTAAATATCATTGTTGTTTTTGACCGGCTTAGGGTCATGTTATAAAAAATACTCAAGGTTAGTCAAAAGCATTTATATATGAGAAACTCGAGAGAAATAAAAAATTTAGAAACTTAAAAATAAAAAAAAATAATAAATAAATACTTAATAAAAGCATAAACAAATAGAACACAGAAAATAAGATAACAGCAGAATAAGTGGATACTTATTCTTCCTTTTTCACTAAGATGCTATAAAAAAAAATTACTCAATGTCACTCAAAAGAATTTATAAAATGAGAAAAAAATTTAGATAGAAACTTCAACCTAAACTGAAAAAAAAAAAAAAATGCAGAACAAAAGCATAAATAGACGAAAAGAACACATAATATAAGCTAACAGCAGAATAAGTGGATACTTATTCTTCATTTTTCACAAAATTTTTCCATTTTTTTGTCATTTTTTCATATTATGAAGCATGGTATTCACGTGGTTTTCTAAGTTTTCTTTTTTTATATATGTATTTTTTTTTTCAATTTTTATTATAAAAGTTTTCTTTTCTTTTCTTTTTTTTTTTTATTTTTTTTTTTTTTTCTTTTTTGCGTGTTTAAGCTTCCTTCTTTATGCCACCAGCAAGAGTTTCCTTGGCATGATGAGCTTGAAGCACAGCTACAGCCTCTTCAACCTAGAAAAGAGATTTTAAATTTTAATTCATTATACAAGTTTCATTTCATTTCATTACATGAAGTTCATTATAAGTCACTTTTTAACCTATATATATAAAATAGCTTGAAATTCTACAGTTTGTTTTGTTAATTTAATCAGTTTTTCGGTTTTGAATGATAATTGATGAACATAACTTACTGCCTGAATGATTTATTGATACCTTCTTATTCTTTGCTTAAAATTGCTATTATGCATTTTGTACCACCATGAAATTCTTAATTTTATGGTAACCTGTATATTGGCTCAAACAAATAAATTTTTATCATGTGTGAACATGATGTTCTGCCTAGATGTCCATGGCGTCTACAAAAAGTGAAGGTATAAAATAAAAATATGCACGAGCATAAGCTGTTTTAAAACAGTTAAACCCCCTCATGCAACACAAATTTTCTTTTTAAAAAAATTTTATTTAAAATAAATGCTGATTTTTATGTGCAATTTAAAACTATGAGATTAAAATATGTATTATTAAATATAACGGGCAGCGCATAACACGTCAAATGCTCTGTTGAACTGTCTGGCTTTCAAAATCTAAACAGATTATTCTTTCAATACCTTCAAAATAGTGTCCAAGAATTAAGTAATGGTTAAATTAACTTTTATAAACATAAACTAACAGCCTTCTCTATTTGAATTGAGTAATGCTCCTTATAGTATTTGAATAATCGCTTGTTCATAACATTCTAGTTATTAAACTTTGAAATGTTCCTGTCGCTATTGAATTTGATAGTTCTTGTAGGGATTCTGCATTATAGAGTTCCGATTTCACAAAGTCTCTTTTCAGTGCCAAATGGAATCGCCAAAACCAAAGTGTTCTGTGACTACAGTGGCCATTTTATTAGTTTAGAGACTTGGGACTGTCAAGGGAATAAAATCGGCAAATAACTATTGGAATCCTATAGTGCAGAACATTTCTTGGGTATGAACAAGGATTTATTCCCATATCTGTTCCTCCAGTACACATGATAAATTGAAATTCATGAAAAGTTCTGTTTTTTTTTTCACACAAAAGTTTTTTTAATTAAATTTTTACAAAAATCTTGCATTTTATTAAGATTTTATAAATACTTCCTTTTACAATGACAATGCAGTTATTGTATTTATTCTTTTCAAATATTATTAATAAAGCTAATAGTTTTTTTTTAATATTGTTAAAGCTCTTTCATTTTATTAATTTTACCAGTGTTTTTTTAGTCTGTTTTATTGTACACTTTATATCATTTAAAAAAAAATTCTTAAATCGAGTTCTCTCATTTTATGCTAAATATTTAATTTTCACCCCTAAAATAGAATATTCTTTATTGCTGCAACACTGATCATTTATAAAAGTATTTACTTAAAAATTAAAGAAAACAAAACCTAGGATTTCATTTATAATAAAACATATGGAAGGGAGACTTCCAAATAGTTATTTTTAAAATAAAATTTAGATGTCTTAATTTCTTGATAAATTTTTCTCGTATAGAAAATATAAATATTCTAAAAATTTGTCACATTTTTTTCATTTAATTAGATATAGTAAAAATGTAATTCAATATATTGACAAAACATTTTTAATCTAGAATATGAAAAGAAAAATGATTATTAACAACATACAGAATAAAGTATCCAAGTTGTATGTTTTTATATATTAATTATAGCATTTTTTTCTTATACCTGGATGTCAAAATATCTTTGATTACTGTAATAGCTACTCTCCTAAAATCATTCTGATCAATATTATTTTTGATTAAAATGGTTTTACTGCTATCCCCCTCCCTTCTACTACTACTACTGAGCCTTCTCCCTTATAGTGAGCGAAAGGGTTATTTTAAAAAAATTGTTCCCACCAACATTTCCTATGCAAGACTTTGCAAAAATGCCATACCTTTGCCTTCAGGGATTCATGATGCTCTAACATATGCAGCAGTTCAGAGTTGTCAATCTCGAGCAACATGCCAGTAATTTTACCAGCCATTTCAGGATACCAACGATGGATAATGGGGAAAAGTCGTTCTCCCAACATCTGCTTCTGTTCTTGGGCATTAGCTTCTGCCAACATGGAAGCAGTTAAAGGTTCCTGGCCTTGAATATGCACAGCCTGTTGAGCTACGGCTTGCTGAGTGACAGCTTGTTGGACAGTTTGGGGCTGAGGTGGATTACGCATGTTAGCAGTATACTTGTACGCAGCAGGACGTCCTTGGTTGACATTAGCTGCAGCCATAGCAGAAGGACGAGCGGCTTGAACACTAGTTGGACCCATAGCAGGAACTCTTGTTCCCGACTGAGCAGCGGCGGCAGCAGTGGGTTGCTGTCCAGTGATGGGTCGGGCAGTCATGTTTGTCCTCATGCCTGGGTTCTGAGCAGCAGCAACAGCTGGTCTTGTAGCAGCTCTAGCAAATGGAGCAGATTGCATGGCTTGGAAGGCTAAAAATTAACAAATGTTTCAAATATTAATTCTATTGAACAAATTCAATTATCAATTTATTACCTGGAAATATTACACCATTAACAAATTAATGATAATAGGTTCAACGGTTATAGTTCAGGTAGGGCATTATTTTTTTTTTTTATTGCTTTAGGTAAGCAACAATATTATAACAATATTTTACATTTCAATGTAATGTATAATTAGCATATAATGATACAAAATTTAATACAACAAATTAAGACTAATTGATATTAAAAATAACAAAAAGTTTAGTGTATATTTAAGTATTTAAAGATAATTCTATACATATATTATAAATAATTACTAATAGTCAAGTCATTTAATTACTAGAAATATTTTTAAAGATACATCAAGAATATTTTCCACCGATGTCTTTATGTGCATTTTTTAATGCAGTAACATGTTATCTTACACATAAGAAACAATGAAAATAAACTTATTAGGATCTAATATTAGGTTACATTTTTAACAGTAATTAGAAATTGAAAGTAAGATACACCCAAGTTATATATAGGAAATATACCTTCTGTAAAGGACAAAAGCTAAAAAAAAAAATATATTCATTAAAAATTACCAGCAGTAGGAGCACCTCCTGGTCTCATTTGAGGATTTTGTGGCCAACGTGGTGTTGCTCGCACTTGGGCCATTTGTGGGAAATAGCCCCGTTGAGTCTGAGTCATTGTTGGAACAAAATATCCAGCACCTGATGGATTAAACATTTGTCCCAATTGCTGTAAATGAATAAAAATGCATTCAGTAATGTTAAAATAAACTAGGATATTTCTTAATAACAAATAGTCTTAAGTGTAAAAAAAAAAAAAAAAAAAAAATATCAAATGATCAAGATTATAAAATTTAAAAGAATACAATCAATACTCGTTAAAAAATAAAACTTTATGCCTTCTTTAAATTGCTTTGATATTTTAGTAAGGTATTTTTTCTAACATACATATTTATTTTTAAAGTTTAATAAATATAATGCTTGATTTCTGTATATTAATGTATAACTTTCTTATACAAACTAAGATCAGTTTAGTTTATACTTCTTATGTAACTAAAAAAAAAATATATAAAATAAAATGTTGAGAATTCATGTTTTACAAAATACAAATTTAAAAATGTTAATGAGTTTAAAGTTTATATTTAACTAAGGCTCTATTAATTATGTAAAAATGTAGAAGTCATAATAATTCTTATTTTTTCCCCTCTTGATTTTATTTTAATGCTTTCTTTCAATAATGCCTCTCTCTTCCCACTTTCCAGAAAACTGTAATACATTTTTCGAGAAAGCCATTTTCCATTAATACATTTTCTTTAAGCATATTTATTTCAGAGATGGCAAAAACATCTTTAAAAATATTTCTGTATGTGTGTAACATGAAATTTTTAGTAACAAGAAATTTTAAGAATGAGTACTACCAAAATTTGCGGAATATCACCTACGACAAGCATTGTTGATCACAAACAAACTAGCAAACATCTTCGCTTGAGTTGCATGTACAAACAGTAAAAACCAATTTGGAGAGTTCAACAGCGACACATTCACAGCTCAAAAGAAAGCTGCAACTTAATATGCAACTCCTCTAATCGGAATACTGTAAATTGTTCTTTCTAAACAATATCTTATAACAGTTTCTACTTTATTACAAATAGAAAAGGAAACTCTTTTGTTAAAATTATACATTAAATTAAGGAATAATTACTGATTAGTAACTTTTTAATAATTATCACCACAAATGAACGAGTGCTGAATTGCACAATGAGTTTGCTAGTTTTGAGTCGGTACAATAAGAGAATTTCAATGAATTTTTAACGTTTCACAAATTTAAACAAAATGCCATCCTGCAAAGTCACTCACCTGCATTCTCATCCCTGCCATACGTTGCATGTACTGAGAGGCCAGATGGGCCTTTCGATCCTCCTTGCGCTGTGCCAGGGCAACATACAAGGGTTTGGAAACAACGATCCGTCCATTCATTTCTGTCACTGCTTTAGTTGCTTCTTCTGGTGAGCTGAAGCAGACAAAGCCAAACCCTCTAGAGCGGCCATTGGCGTCAGACATGACCTGGAATAACATTACAATTAGAAAACTTCTCTTCATAAATTTACTCATAATACATTCATACTATCTTTATAAATTAGAGGCATGAGCAAACTTAAAATACATTAACTACTTTACACTAGAAAGCCTTTTTAGTCTAATATAAATTTATTGTTGTTGTTTTAAATTAAATCCGTCTTAATACATTACATTTCATAAACAGACCAATAATTTTAATAGTATGCAACAAAAATTTTTACCCTAGTCATTGCACATGTAATACAAATATATTTTCATGACTTTTCGACATCTATTGTTTTATACAAACTAATTTAAAAGATGTGATCACTATACATAGTTATAAAATCCAATATCATGTTCAATTCATATTATTCATATTCATGTTATATTCATATATTATTTTGGATCAAATATTTTATTAGAACTAAATAAAACTGATCCAAAATTAAATAGTATCCTTAATGACAAGAAATATACAAGGAGACAACCAATTTTATTTTACCTTATCATAGAGAAACTTGTTTTAACCGCCATGTTACAAATGGCTTAATGGTAAGGTTTGGTACCTTACCGAACTAAAGGCATAGGATCTTATCAAACTAAAGAATTTGTTTTTACTTTGCATTTGTTTCTCCTAGAATGTTCCTTTTTGCTTTGCATTGTTTTGTTTTAGTTCTATATCTTTTCCAAGTCTTGAAAATGTTCATAAACCTCTATGCAATTTGTAATCTGTTTCAATAATTAAAAGTTCTGAAGTTGAGACAAGCAAGAAATACTCTTATCATTTATCTTGCCAGTGTACTTTGATCTACATTACATTATTACTGAATCGAATAACACAGAATTTCCTTTACAGTGAGTGGTATATAATATTAACTAATTGAGAAAGCATTTTTAGTGGCTGAAAGATCCACAACTTGGCATTATTGTTTGATTAATGAACGCTGTTTCAGCATGTTTTGTTGTATTATCTGTTTTTTTATTTTTTTCGTTGTTCTTTTTGCTGTAACTGTTCATAATCTGCCATTGGAAATAAAAAAAAAAATAAATAATTGAAAAAGCAAATGTTTGAAATTATATGTATTTTCCCAGTATTCTTAACTAGTATACCATTTAAATGTTAAATAAGAGATTAAAGTTAATATAAAATGAAGTGTGCAATTGATAAAAGTAACACAATGTTCTTTTCAATTCCTTCTATTGGCTCACACTATATATATATATATAATCTTGTTCAAATTTTCAATCGTTCATAAAATATTTCCTATTCCTCCACTCAAGTTCAAATACCTTTTTTTTTTTTTTTTAACTTGTATTGGATGAACTTGATGTTAATGCAGTTTTTCAAATATTAATTCAGTAATTAAATTTAATTAGTAATTTTAGTTTTTTTTAGATTTAAGTTGCATATATCTAACAGTAGATGGCACCAGATAAAATTTAAAAAAAATGAATAAAAATTATTTATAAAGGACTTTCTGCAATATAATGAAAAAAAAAAAAAAAAAAAGAAGGAATTGACTTTAAAAGATTTGTTTTTATATTACTTGTTCTATTGTATAGGAAATTGAATTCAATTTTAATGATTTATATCATTTAGAACTATTAAAAAGAATCTACATGGAATACCCAAATTTGAATTAGTCTACTTAGAGTATCATATATACCTAAAACTTAATATAGACATCAAAACTGAAAATAAGATGTTTGATGTTGTTTCCCAATAACAGGAAAAAAAAAAAAATCAAAACTTTAATTGAATGGGAATTAATACTGACTTCCGCTATGCAAAAATACTAAAGCACAACTAAGAATATACGATCAATCAAGAGTAAAAACTATTCAAAACTATAAAAAAAAAAAAAAACACAAAACTGCCAAAAAAAAAAATCTGAAGAATGCAGTGCAAGCCGATTATACTTTATATACTATAACAGGATTACCATTAACATATCCACATAAAAACGTATGTAAAATCTTTAAAACCCCCATTTCAAAAATTATTTTAACAATCCTTTTTTATTGCTCAATTAATAATCACAACTTAATATACATGTAAAATAAATAAATCTAAATGCTTTAACATGAGGATTATCATCTATTGAGAAATTGCTTTTGAGGAATTGAATGCAGTAAAAAATTAAGAGCAACAGAACTGACCTTCCGTAATGAATTTTTAAATTAAATTATAATTATGTCAGAAAAACACATGATAAACTATATAAACCATGTCATTCTAGCATTAAAAAATCTAATACTTCATACCAGCCAGGTTTGAAAAATATAGATAATTTACTGGGAAAGCCTTATCTTTAAATATGTTTATCTATCTTACTGTATAAAATTTTCTTAAGGTTAAGAACAGATAAGGAACTTAAAATACAAAATTTAAATGATTAAAACATATGCATATTTAATATAACAGGTTACTATCCTAACAAGATTCTGCATTATTTTTTGACAAATGTGATCTATTGATCAAAATGTATCAAAATCAGAAATTTTACTACATAAATTATTTTTAAGTAAATAAAAATTCTAATGTATTGTATTGAACAATAATCATTTTTAATTGAAAATGATTATCTTCGATAATCTGAATTATCAAACATAACTTGGAATAAGGAGACTATAGAAATAATATATTTAAAATATTAGAACTTAACATATGCACTTACTTTAGCACTTGTTATGGTTCCAAATGGTGCAAATTCCTTTCTCAATCGCTCGTCATCTATGGCATCATCGAGATTTTTAACATATAAGTTGACACCTTGGTATCTGCTCAAACGTTCCATCTTCAGCATTTCAAATCTTCTTTTAAGTTCTGCAGCCCTTTCCGATTTTTTTTGGGCTCGTCCAACATACAAGGTTTTCCCATTCAATTCTTTACCATTAAGATCATCAACAGCCTATATAATAAAAAAATTAAATTTTTCAAATTAAAAAGTAGTTTTAAAATAATTTCTTTAATATTTATACAAGGCAGTTTAGGAGTAAACTTAATACTTTTATGACAAAATTTTATAAAAAATTTTATTTTAAAAGTGTCCTTAGCTCTTTATTTAAATTAAACTTAAATTTAAGATAACTTCTTTATAAAAGGTTCACTCAGTAAAACATTAAACGATAGATAAGTTCATAAATTTTTAAATTCAAAATACACACCTTTTCAGCATTTTCAGGATCTTCGAAACTTACAAATCCGAACCCTTTCGATTTACCTGCATCATCAGTCATAACCTGTACAAAAAATGTCAGCTTTAATATCCAATATGCATAGTAAACAATAACAACAAATTAAATAAAATACCACAAAAGCTGCAAACCTTAGCACTGGTAATCTTTCCATACTTCTCAAACATTTCCCTTAATTTTTCATCATCTAAATCATCCCCGAAATTTTTGATGTACACATTCATGAATCGCCTAGCTTTTTCTCCCATCATCCTTTCACGCTCTTTACGAGGAATGAATTTGCCAACAAATCTTAAAGGAAGAAAAACTAATTTAAAACCAATAATCCTTCAAGTTTGCAAAATTAAAATTTTTTTCTAATAGATAGAATATTTATTGGTCACAAACAAATTAGATAAACAAATATATAAATCTAAAAAAAATATTTAAAATATGCTTAATCAATATTTTATAAATATTACTAAATACATATTAAGAAACTTCTAAGAACAATAAATAAATTAATCATAAAATAAATTAACAATTAAAAAAAACATAATACATTACAAATATACAAGTGTAAAATAATATTTTATCTTAAAAGAAATGTTTAAGATGATTTTTTTCCTCCTCCTTTAGAATTTTAAAAAGAAACATAAAACCAAAAGAAAAATTCATTTTCATATAAAACTTAAAAACAAAAGCCTTGTAAATCATTAATAATTTATCAAAGAAAAGTATTAAAATTTGAATGCTGTTATTTTAACAAGTCAAGAGTTAAAAATTTCAAGTTGAATTAGATATTTAAGTTATTGAAATTACTATCCATGTTTCCCCCATTTGAAAATAAATTTTCCTTGAATTATATATTTTTAATTTCAAATAATACGTTAAGCATTTATTCATTAAATATAATTAAAATTTTAAACATTTGAAATTACTAATTAAATGAAAAAAACATTACTATACTAAAATCAGATTAAAAAAATACATTCAAAAATTACATTTTTGCATTGTGTAGAGTTACAACTAATTTAACTTCAGCTATTATAAACATATAAATACATATTATACAATTTGAAATTAACTTTGCTCTACTTAATAATTAATATTTGGTATACTAAATGAAAAAATTATCTGAGGGGCATACATCAATAAATATTTAAAATATACAGCAAAGAATTTTAAACATTAAATCAAAAAGTATAAGTAAAAGATAAATAATCTAAATGTAAAAATAGATTTCAGAATTTAACTTATTAGAAAAATAACAAATATCATCCTTGTTAATTATACTTACACTTTTCTTCCATTTAAAAGCATTCCATTAACTTTGCAAATGGCATTGTTAGCAGCTTCTTCAGTTTCAAAGTGAACAAATCCATAACCCTTAGAGCCGCTTTCCTCATCTGTGGCCACCTAAAAAAAAATATATTATATCTATGAAACAAATTTTATGATAAATGCAAAATTAAAAATAAAATATTACTGGAAAAAATTTTCCAATAAAATATTAGGCAAATAATTCTCAGTTACTTAAAGCTTTATATTAACATTTAACTTATAAATATTAGTAGTTCATAATTTTCTCCTGCCTAAAGAAATAAATTTTAAAAGTAACGCTTTAAGATTAATGTAAGGATCAATAAAAGGACATGATCAATTGAAGGTAAAGAGGAAATATAAATTCACTTGCAATTTCAAAAGAACAAAAAAAAAAAAATAATAATAGGTAATTAGATTAGGTATAGAAGGTAAAAGAAGAAACATTTACACATGGTATATTAGGACAAAGCTGCAATTTCTCAAATTTTATAAAATAAAAAAAAAGCCAAAAACAAATAGATGGGTTTTCTAGAACAGGGTGGCCAACCCATGGGCCACATGTGGAATATTTTTACGACCCATGAGATTTATTACACTTTTTATAAAATATATTTTAATAATGGCCAAGGTAGTGAAAAACAATGTATTAAAAAAATTATTTGTGCATACATATATTCAAGAATTAACAGCCGAAAATTATGAGAAAAAAATTAATTTTGATTTTAAAATAATATTCTTGCAAATATATGACAGATATTACTTGTTTTATTTATTAGTTTACAGTTTAGAGTTCGCAAAATAATTAAATTATATTCTGCGAAATCATGAAATACGCTTTTGCATCTTGAGCATCTAGCAGGTTTATGTTACACTTTAATGATTTACTTTTTTTTCTTCATTTATAATCCATTTTTAATGTTATATTTCTTTACAATGTGCGTTTAGTTTTTATTATTATTATTATTATTATTATTATTATATTATCATTGTTTACATGCAAGAATAATAATAACTTGTTACGTTACAATTTTTCACACCAAAAAATCACTCCATTCTATAGTGGGCCTAAATGTAATAGGGGGATATATAATTTTTATATGCCCGCGGAGTTATGATGTATTTCCAAAGTGGTCCACAAGATCATTTGGGTTGGCCACCCCTGTTCTAAAAAACATGTTTATAATGTTTTCAACTTATTTTTATGAAAACAGCTACTTACTTATCAGTAAGAAAAGGGCATTTACTTTTTATAAGGGGAAATACAGATATTTCATTTAATGGAAAAATTTATTAAGCATTTGATTTGATTTCGCTAAATTAATAAAAATGTCACACTTACTTTTTACAAGATAATATATTTCCAAATGCTGAAAAAGTATCATACATGGCCTTGTTGTCAATAGTCTTATCTAAATTCTTGATGAAAACATTTCCAACTCCTGATTTTCTAAGAGATGGATCTCTCTGCGACCACATAATACGAATGGGTTTGCCTTTAACTGTATCAAAGTTCATGGTATCCAGAGCTCTTTCAGCTTTAAAAAAAAAAATTCAATTTAAAATGAAATAATTTACTTAACATAAACACATCTGCACTAAAAAAATGAACAGTTCATTAAATGTACACAAAAACAGCTATTAAGATTGTTAATTTTTTTAAATATATTTTTGGTCTTAACTTTGTAGAAATTATTTACCTAATAAGATGTTATTTTTCAGATGTTGAAATAAAAGATTTACTTACCTGATTTGCACTAGAAAAGAAATATCAGTAATATATTAATTTGAGATTTGGTTGAGAATAATTAAATATGAATATATTATCTTAATATGGTAATAATAAGCAGTATCCACAAAAATGTCAAAGATGAAGCTATTCTTTATAGTACAATAAGCTGAAATTTATATTATTCACATGTTACCAACACAGTAATTCTGCAGTTTTTGGTTTCAATTTCCCCCAGATCTCATTTTCGGCCCAAAGGTGATATTCATTTCAACTTGTTACTCTTTTTTCCCAATAACCTTCTTATGATTACTTGTCTAGCCTGTCAATTTTCAATCGTTAATATAATACTTTTTTTATTCATCCACTCAAGTTCAAATACATTTTTAGAACTTGCAGTGGATGACACTGAATGTTAATACAGTTTTTTCAAATATTAATTCATTAATTTAATTTAATTAATTTTTTTTTTTTAGATTTAAGTTGCATGCATCTAATAATAGATGGCGCCAGATGAAAGAGAAAATTTCAACTTTATTTGTAAAGGACTTTTCTGTAATATAGCGAAAAAAAGTAGGAATTGACTTTAAAAAAAATTTTTTATATTACTTGTTTATGATGTAGTCATATCTATTCATGTCATTGACTAGTATTCTTGTGTTATTGGTTGCTCATTTTGTGTTTATGTTAAGAGATTACTGTTTTATTACACCTTACAACTTTATACAGGCAAGTTTATATTTATTATTTAATTCTATGTATATTTAATTTTTAATTACTAGATTGTTAATATATTTAAGACTAAATAATTACCATAATCCATTAAATCTCAATTTAATTTATTAATATTTATTACTAATATTTAATTTTATTCAAATATGCAAACAACAAATTTAAATAAATATAACAATGCTAATCTCATTATGCCTACAGAAATAAATATAATACATATAATTATAAAAAATATATATAATATATACAATCCAATAGCAGAAATATATATAACTATTTTTTATCTATTATTGATACTTCACAGAAATCGATAAAGTTTAAGATTTCTTTAGAATTTCAATTACACTTAAAAATAAAATATTAAATAATTGTTAATCAGTTTCCAAGCCAAATTGTCAAAGAAACAGTAGGGGAAGGGGGTGTATTGGATGATTCCCAACCTAGGCAAGGATTGGGGATACCTGGCAATGAACAAAGAGGAATGCAGGTGAACAAAGAGGAATGAAAAAAATGAACAAAGAGGAATGCAGGTGAATAAGAATGAAAAAATGAACAAAGAGGAATGCAAGTGAACAGGAATGAAAAAATGAACAAAGAGGAATGCAGGTTTGTTTGGTTTGTCGCTCTACGGTTATCTTGTAAACACGACGACTAAACAGACCGGAACCTACAGTTTAAAGAGGATTCCGAACCTACAAACATCCATTACTGCCAAACTCGAAACCTAAACTTATTTTATCAAGCTGGCCACTCAGTCATCAGGCCCCGAGAGTGTAGGAGTTCTGTTAATCAAGAATTTTTTTCTTCAGTAAAAAATATGAGAAAATTAATAGGCAACTATTCAAGAAATTAAACATTGTGGATATGTAATATGAGCAATTGTAAGGAAAATCTCCAAGTGGGCATCTTTTTAAAAGGTTTCTAATATTGCTTTTATTGGCAATATGTTTTAGTTTATTGTTAGAGTAAGAAATACATTTTAATTCAATTCAATTATGCAATAAGCAACTCAATTGGATTAACTTTAATCATAGACTGGAATAGTTATTAAATCAAGAAAATAGGCTCAGAATTAATATCAAACAAAACAATTGTAAAAAAAAGATGGCCTGGTAAAATAGTAGAAATCTATAAATATATACAATGTAGCCAGAATATTGATAAAGTAATGGAATTTAGATGGCTTTTTATCAATCACAAGTATCTTTTTGTTCAAGTACCCAACAGGAACTCGCTCAAAACACTCAAGAATATGGTAAGCTAATTTTAAACATTTCACAATAAACCATAAATACAACGTTGATATCACACCCAGCATTTAAAAGATAGTAATTTTCAAAACAAGAAATATAGAGTTATGACTAGCCATCACCTTGAGTTGTACTCATAATTCATGAGAAGGCATAATATTAGACAATGTTTTTAAATCATTAATAATGACAGTTTATGAAAACATGGTCACTAAAAGATATTTAGAAAGAAATTGTTCTGTATATCCATGCATAAATTCTATTTTATTAATTTGAATTAAATTTTATTTCAAGATAAAATTTGTATAATATATGTGTTGCATATATTTTATAAATAAATTTCTTCTGAATTAATATATTACAGGAATTAAGCAGTTTACAGGAATTTCATTAGCTATTTTATGAATAAACTATATATCTTAAAATAAATATTTGCTAGGAACTTTATTTTTAGAAATATCCAGTTAACTAATCTGGTATTAAAAAAGAAATTGCTCATCTATCTTCATTTTTAAAACTTGGTAGAGATTAAACTATTTCTCCTTTCGTTAACATCCTCTCCAAAATCACACCAAAGCACTATTACACAAAAATGTCAATTTTTATTTCGGAGTTAAATAGTCTAAATTAATTTAGATCTGGAGTTGCAACAACATTTATGACTTGCGACCAAGTCTCACGATGAACCTCAAATTTCCTCAAAAACGATTTTTTACAGTCCTAAATATAATTCCCGCTTTTTATCTTTTCATCCCCTCGCCACCCTTTCTTTAGTGTTTTTCCCCAAAGTCCGCCTGCCCTTTTTTTTTTTAACAAAGTAACGAGCTAATCTGAAATGATCGCCCTATGATGATCACCATTTATTGCAAATGGGAACTCGGTGAAATCAGAACCAAATTATGCAGAATTTTTACATTTAACTAGAAAGAAAGGTTGATTTACCTCTTGGATGTTATAGAGGAAGTTATATTGCATGTAAGTGTACCTGTACTTTTTTTGATGGTATCTACACAATAGGTCTGGGTATAAATTAATATAGATTCAAATTCAATATAAAGTTACGTATCCAATTTTATTCCCGAGTTAAAGAAATTCTGTTTAAAGATTTTGATGTTCTGCAACATCAATATTAATGCTATTTTGCATTCAATATTGAAATAGCTATTTTTTTAAAAATAGGCATGACTGCTTAAGAAATGATCGGCAAATCTAAGCTTAATAAGAGAAAAGCAATTTCAAAGTCTGTATAGCTTGGTTTGGAGGTATTTGCAGATATTTGATACATGTTCATTAGACTTCTGCATTAATTACCTTGTGAATGTTAATGCATTGTCATCTTTTTCAACTTATGGAAGGATTCTAATTACAAATATTGCTTGACAAGTTTTAACTTATTATTAAGCATTTTTACATAAAATAAAATTTATCTGATTGATCTCTTTAATTGAAAGGAAGTGGAATGACTGTGAAACTTGCAGGTTTCAATTTATTAAAATAAATTTAACATTTTCAATTTATTATCCAATATATTTTAAATAACTAATCAATATTGTATGTCAACACAAATATCTGACTTTGATTACAAACAAATAGATGATATTATAAGATGTTGACGAATGCTTTAGATATTATACATAACAGAAAAATATCCATCAATGATTTATGTGATTCAAAAAATCTACTTATTTTTAACACATGGAATACACATAAATCATTCTAAACGCGTTCAACTTCAACATTAGGAATCGTATTCAGCAATAAGATCAGCTTTCCCACTAATATAATTTAAACATATCAGATTTACAAAATATCAGTTTTTTTGGATAAACTGAATTCTTATCTGAAAATTCTGATCACAGAAGTTTATATATCAACTAAGTTTCTGCAGTGCCACCGCCCTACAGTTGTCTGATGCAGGGATAAAGCCTTATCCATGAAACTGCAAAAATATTTGATCTTAAGCTATAAAAAGTCAATTTAGAACTTAAAATAAAATTTCTTCCTTTTTTAATCTACACTATAAAAGTTAGTTTCCAACTGAACTTAATTCAATAAGTTGGAGTTTCATTAGAACATGCAGTTTATTTCAAATCAGCAGTTGAGATGTACATTACTAATTTATAATTGAAATAATTAATATACCACTCAGTCATAATGAGTCTTAATTAATCATAATTTAAACTTTTTTACAAAAATTAGCAAAATTTCCCTAGAAAAATGAAAAGAAAGGCTTATAGGCGTTAAGGTATTTGGAATCCCAGGTAAAAAATACATGCATTCAAATATCATACAATTAGACATATCATAAACACTATGCATCTGTATGACTAAGCTAGAAGACTTAATACATTACATTTCTAACCATGATGCAATCTTCCACCCTCAACTTGCAAGTTGACCTAAAAAAACGCATTGAACATCCAAGGCTGCAATTGATGGCTTAATATCAATTATAATTATAATTTAAAATATATATTTAAATAACATGACTTACCATCGACAGGCTGTTGAAAGTTGACATATGCATATCCCAATGAACGACGAGTAATTAAGTCCCTGCAGACTCGGATGGATAAAACAGGGCCTGCTGTGGAAAATTTTTCAAAAAGCATTGCCTCTGTTACATCCTGATGAAGATCTCCTACATATAAAGATGCAATAGGATAGCTGGGGCCGTTCGGATTCATTTTCACTTAGTTCTAGGTTTGTATTAAAACTGCCTCATAAGCTCTATACCGTAAATTATCAAAAGGTTCAGCTTTCCACTTCCAAGTTATTTTTCAAAGTTTTTCAATATTTTGCGATTTTTTTTTAGTTTTTTTTATATTTTTTAATTTTTTTTGGTGCTCAGAGAGCTAAATTTCTCCTATAAGGTTTTTAAAAAAAACTTCTTAACCACCACGTGAATTACCAACGAAGACTCTTTCGTAGAGTGGTGAAATTTCGAAGATTAGTTGTATATATGACTCATATTCATACTCTGTGAAATATAGTTCCAAAGAAATATTTATTACACATATTTAATGCTATATTTTAAAATATCTAATAAAATAAAAAATTCTTTAAACTGCCTTTCTCATTTCTAAAATCCCTAAAATTAAATGAATATTAGCAATATTTCATTTAAATAAAAATAAATTAAAATAAGCGTATGTATAAACGGTAATGCGGTTTTTCAGTAAATGGGGTTTACAAAACTGTCCGTTCTTCAACTATTATGCCATTTTGTAAATTCATATAAAATATACTTCTGTTATTTCTGATTGAGTCTTCAAGGCTTAAAAAAGATTCGAGGAGGATTTGTTTGTTTGGAATGTTTGAAAATATGGATGAGGAAGAAAATGCAAGGAAACATTTTTTTTTCCAATATTTTGTTAAAGTACCTTTCACTACTGCCTCCAATTAAGTAATTAATGCACACCCAAACTATCCAGTTTATTAGGTAGAACAAAAGTAATGCAAGATTTTACATTTACAGATATAGATTGCTAAATTTGAAAAGAAAATAAATACTTTGCAGAACATATTTAATTAATATGTTTTTATCATTTTCTATGGCATTTAACCATCTATCGGGAAATGTTTTTGATTCCATCTTGGAAGAACGTTTTGGTTTTACAACATAATATCCATTTAAAGAATTTTCGATATCCTGTTTATTACTGAAATTTTTGTCATCATCAAAATGCTGCAGAGACATTAATAAATAATAATCTGATGAGCCTTTTGTCCGGACTATAAGGTGAAAGAGTAAGAATTTCCTATCTAATTCGTTTACTTTCTGTTGAGTTATTGTGTGGTGTGAGATGGGCGTTATTTGTTGAAGAATCATATTCCATCTATTGAGAAATGAAGGTAGTACAGTGAATACTAAATATTTTACCTTCCTTTAAATATTTTACTAATTGACAGTAGATTTCTGAGATTATAGTTTAATTATTCACAAACAGATCAAAATATATCATCTCTTCCATACCTCACCACACAAAAACATGCAAGCAAACACAGAGATGCAATCGTAGCTTTGCTGTGATGATAGGTTTTCTTTTGAGCTTAACCATTTTCTTTCACGAGTAGCATTTTCATGTAATCACTTTTCATCTTCTGTCATTATAAGCTTCAAAAAAGGATCAATTTCATCTCTTGTGATTAGTGACTCTGACAATTTCCTCTTTGCTGATGATTTTTGAATTGCAAGTTCATATGAAACCCAAACATCGTTCAATTGAATCTAAATTATAGTTTGGATTATCTTGACTTCAAATTATCATCTCGTACAAGATTTAAACGAGGATTTATTCAAAATGATGAAGTAACTTCAAAGAACATGAGGTTAACTTTGAAAACCTGAAAGGTAAGATAAAGCTTTGTGCTCTTAATATGCAACTCTTTCCCTCCAGTAATACTAACAATAATTCGAATCAAATCCTAAATCTAATAAACGGAATGCTAAAACTTTTATTAAACCTAGTTAAAATTCATTCTAATCTGAATAATTCCTTCCAAAATCAGGGCAGATGCAACACAATTAAATATCCAATATTTGCTGAAAAATACTTCCAAATTCTAACGAAAAGTAAGTTCGAAAATATTCCAAAAAAATTCTTCAAACAAGTATAACGAGATTCCTGCTAAACTCAAAATCCAACCCATCATGTTGACCATAACTGCTAATTACAATATCACTCTTGAAAATATCCATAAGAATATTCCAGCTACTATTAATGTTCTGGCCAAAAAATTACACAACATATTTTCTTGAATCTGAGGACGCTCACCATAATATTATAAAATAAATATCCAACGAACAAATTTGAATATTATGCAATTACTTCTGAAAATGGCAGTTCATAAAGTTATTATTAAGGGTTTACCACAGAATGCAGATAGAACTTAATCGAAGCCAAGCTTATTGAAAAAAAAATTCCTTGTAATTAAGATGGCTCTACTTCGAAAGAATAAAAAAGACCTCTCCCAATTTTTCTAATTTAAGAAATTGACAGGGGTTCTTTTTTATTATTGAGAGATTTCAATGAATATTCTTAAGTAGAAATCTTATTGATTTTATATATATATATATATCTTCAACATTTTTTTTTTTTTCGGTTCAAATATAATTTCTTCCATCACTCCAGTATGAATTGCAATAGATTAGCTAGATGCCTTAAATGCAGCCAAAATCATATTACTGATGAATGTTTAATTAAATAAAGGATTCTCGAAGCTAGCTGTATTAAATGTGGAGCCAATGATCATGTAGTCTTCTAGAGACTTAGTTGGGTTTTGGGAAACTTTGGACTAAGGACAGACAACTTCAAATTGGAATAAGAAATAATGCGATATCTTTTAAAAGCAAGTTATATTATACTAAAACCTTTGTTCGATTATTAAGAGGATTCCAATCGTAGGAAACAATGTTCAACCTATCAATATGTACAAATCGGAAAACTTGTTTAATTCAATCGATCTATCCTCCTCTTATCCTCAGAGAATCCCCCAAAATAATGAACGCTTTCTCTAATTTACTCAACTCTCTCTAAGAATAAAAATGCATCTATTACATTAGATAAACTTGCAGTTTTCATAGACAGTCTTACTTATAACGTTAATCACTTATATTGTTTATACACCATAAAGCTCCAAATATTGTATTCTGAAATGCCAATGGAATTAAAAATCCTAAAATAGAATCGAAAGAATCATTATCCTGAACCTACTCATACAGGAATTACATCACTAGAATAAAGATAATTTTTAGTTACCCAATTTTAAATGCTTCGGGAATGATAGAATTAACCCATTTTATATTAATGCCTCTGAAGGTAAAGTTATCTTCATAAAAAAAAAATGTCATCTTTGCCATCATATTCCTACTCCACCTTTACAACACCTTAAATCAACTATAAATCTTCCAAAAATGTATCCAGTTATCATTGTATCTATTTGTCTTTCAATGTCTTCTGATACACAAGTCTTCACATTAGACCTTGAAATAATCATGCAGTTGGATTCCAATATTCTTATGTTCCGTGAGTTCAATGCTCAGCATCAAGTCTGGAATTCAACTCTTTAACTTTGAAAACCAAACGAAACTCAATAGTGTACTCACCTACTACCCAGAAAAATCTAGTTTCAACTCCTGTTATACTATAGACTTAATTATAGCCAAATGCTTACTGTTCAAGTTTGATATTTTTCACTACCAGAGTTAAATAAGGATCACAATAGGTTTCTCTCAAGTACGAATTCCTCCAAACAAAAATAACAGATTAACTGAGTTGACAGAATAACTTAATGTCTGAGCATTAAATTTCTGATAGCATTAAAAAAACTTACCAAGAACTGTAATAAAGTTAAATTGAACAGGCAAACTCAAAGAATCCTACATATAAGACAATCCTTTATACTATTAATGAGTATATTGAATCATTTAAGAACTATTATAATAAAATGTTTACGGAAAAATTGAAAGATCTTCAACTAGTCATTGGAATATTCTGGAACCTATAACAAATTTCAGAAATTCCAAACTCAAAACCCTCATCTTAAAGACACAGCTTCTTTCTACAGCTGTTAAAGATTTGGACAAGGCTAAACTAATCGCAGAAATATTCGAAGAACATTTTCAACTAAACTCATTTTACAATTCTACTAATAAAAACTTTACTAACAACACCATCTACACATTTTATCAAAACTATCATGATAAAATCATCCAACTTGCCTCCCCTTCAGATATTATAAATATAATCAAAAATACGAAAATCAAGAAAATCTATACTCCCCTTTCCCTCCATCCATGAATAGACTATTCATGGGCTGTCCATCCCGCGCTGCCAGACAGTGAGAATTAGTTATAACAAAAAAGTAGTGAGTCGACGTTCCTTGTGATTTAATATATTTTTAAATAGTTTCGTCATCCTCATCATTGGCACAACAGCCCTATTGTGGGCCAAGGCCCTCTGCCTACTGGTAGATTACATGAAACAAGAGATGTTTTTATGGAGTAGGATAGTCAGTCCTATGCCCAATAGTCATATTAGACCGGTATCTAAGGCTTAAAGTGGATTCCAAACCCCTACAAACATCCATGGAATGTTAATATTTACTTGCAGTTATGCAAATCATATCATATTCATGAATTCCTTTGCTGTAAATAGCACACAGTAAAAATGGCACATTATATATAGTTGCACATAGTAAATATGGCATCACCGGGACTCGAACCGGAAACCAGTGACACCGAACGCCAGGGCAATAGTAGCTCAGCCATCAAGCCTCTTTAAATAGTTTAGCAAGTAAAAAAAAAAAATTTATATTATATTTTTTGGTGTAGGTGACTACAATAGTAATCAAATGTACATCATCGAATAACAATACTTAAACAATGAATTTCTATGTTAACCCTATGTTACCCTTTCTAACGATAGATGGAGGTTCTACTGCATTATTAATATCTTTATTAACTGTGATCATGAACTATTTGTCAAATTAATGAAATATATTTCTCAATTTTGTATTTTCAAGAACGTTTTATGAAACCGAACAGGTTTTTGCATGTTACACAAGGAAGTTGTAGTGAATCTCATTGTCATAGTTTTTGCTGTTGAAGGTAAAATATTTTTTTTTTTTTTTTGTTGTTGTTGACCCCACCCTTCAGTTTATTTCCCAATGCGGTTTTATTTATTCAGAATTTCCAATTGAAATTGGTTTCAGATTTCCCAGTCAAGCCGGTTCTTGTTAACCTTCTTCCTTTTCTTTAAAGTATTACATTTTTAAATTAGTTTTACTCGGTTGGAAAGATAATTATATTTTTTAATTCTACAAATTCAATACGTTTTTAGGAGATACTTATACTAATGAATCAATATATTAGTCGAAGAAATTAAAAAAAGAAAATACGATACAATGTAAATTATAGAGATTTTGCATTAAAATGATACGAATTGACTAGAGTTCAAAGTTTTGGCGCCTGATGGTCAGTGGCTAGCGTTCCGGCTCTCGCTCGGTATCACAGGTTTCAGGTTCGAGTCCCTGCGGTGCCATGGGTGTTTGCAGTGGTTCGAAATCCACTTTAAACTGTAGATCCCTGTCTAATATGATCGTAGAGTGTTGGGGAGGGGTAGTGTTCTCGCGTCCGTAGCATATCTTCAAGCTATATGTGCCCCCCTGGGTAGTGCTAAATGTGTAACAGCGTTAGTCCGTGCAGCCCACACGATATGGCTTCTTCAAGGTTAGTTTATATTGAGCTGCTCACAGGGACTTGGTCAATACAACCCAGTACTCGACGCAATTAAAAAAAAAAAAACTCCCTTGGTCGACAGCAACGTCTAGACCACGTCCAAAACCCTTGTGGTCTCATGGAAGGGGACGGGTGTTCCATCACGCAGTTTCTGTTGGGATGGAACACCCGTAAGTAGAAGTCTGACATGGCTCCGTGTTGCTGAAAGTGGAGGACTATGCCTTCCGGGGGACTTTAGGGGGAAATATCTCGTATTTGCGTATCGTATGGGAGAAAATCCGAAAACTCCCAGCAAGTAGTCTGACTAATGAGGCAAGATGCTGAACATCCCAAACGAACTCGAGTCTCCTCATTATTTGAAACAGCGTCTACAAAGCGCCGCCAGTGGATGGAACCTCCGCCCTAATGCTCACCAGGGGCGTACGTTGCCACTGCGCCACCAGAGAGTTTTTACAAATTCTATGGCTTCTATATTTTTGGAAATATTAATAACGGTAGAACATTAATAATTCATTAATATTATTGAGATATGTTTAGTAATCAGAATACTATTGAAATCATTAGGCCAAACTTATCCTAAAAGCACATTTTCTACTGTTTGAATTCTTCCCATCATCCAAGGATCTTTTTTTTTTTATTATTTATTTATTATTATTTTTTTTTGACGCCTTATAAATACATTTCATCAAAATTTGCAAAATCTCTCATTATTCATTTTTTTATGTATTTTATGCAGTATTTCATTAATTTTGTTGATTTTAAGACAGTATCACGCTTCGTGGAGCTACGAAAAAGCTCTAATCAACTATCATTGCATTGTTTACTTAGCTACGTTCTGTGGTTAACTTATATGTACTGTTTTTAACGTAAGACTCTCTTTCCCCTTTCTTCCCCACTTGCTCTCATTTCTGAATTCATTTAGGTCTAGCAGCTGAAAATTATTGCAAGATAAACAATTTTATGACAAACTGTTTTCCTGGTAAATAATGATGTGCTTAAAACGTATTTATTCTGAACAAAGAATGGTTCGATTCATTATGGGAAGGGGGGAATTGTTTTGGCTTCAGCTCTGCATTTAAAATGAAATAGTTTTATTTATTTGTCATTATATACCTATTGCATTATAGTATCTTCTATTTAAGAGTATAACTTCTATTTGTTTAAGAGTCAGGATTTTTATTTTATTTTTTGTTTTTTTTCAATTATTAATAAAATCAATTGACGATATTGCAAACATCATTGTGGAAAATTATTTAGTACAGCAAATACAACCTGAAATACATTATTATATATATATATATATATAATGTTTTTTTTTTTTCTTATTCCACTTGGTAAACATCTAGATCAAGCCCACGAACCTGTATGGACGCATGATTGAAGGGAAAGGGGGCAGCTTCTGTTGTGATAGAGCACCCGTAGGTAGAAATCTGGCTTGGCTCCGTGACGCTCTACAGTAGTATGAAACCGGGACCTACGGCTTAAAGTGGATTCTGAACCACTACAAACATCCATGGCACAGCCGAAACTATACAAAGCCGAGCGCTATACACTCGTCCATTCAGGCCTTATATATATATAACTCATAGCAACGTACGCCGCTATTGAGAATTACGGCTGAAGCTCAATCGGTTGGCAGTATTGTTGTAGACACTGTTTTGAGAACGAGGAAGCTCGATAAAGTTTGTAACTTTCAGAGTCTTGTCTTGTGAATCAGACTATCTGGTGGGAGTTATCCGGGTTTTCTCCCAAGCGATAAGCAAATGCGGGGTAGTTCCCCCTAAAATCCTCCTTCAGCGACACGGAGTCATGTCAGACTTCTACCTATGGATGCTCTATCACAAAGATGCCATTTCCCCTCCATCCATGAGTAGATTACGGATGGGATGTCCATTCTTACACTGCAGGACACTGAGGATTAGACACAAATGGAACAAACTCTCTCTCTGTATATATATATATATATACCAGCTTTGTTGAAAGAAGTATATATACATAGATGCTTTTCGATTTCATTTTTGCAACCAAAAAAAAAAAAAAAAAGGGTATATTGCATTCCATTAAAAAACTGCAATGCATTTACGTGACAGATAACCACCATGTAATCTGATTATCAAGGCGAAAATACATACAGACTATTACAATTATCATCATGTCTACTCGTTTTAGAAAACTGTAACTGTAACACACATCACCTGTAAGGATCAAAATTAAAATTAACTTTCTAATATTTTTTAATACATCATTGGGTCTAGTTTTCATTTATGTATACCATAACTTATCTACAAGGAAGAAAGGAGAAAAAAAAAAATGGAATTTTACAGATAACTGCCTCGCATTTGCTTGTTGTACAGAAGAGAACCTGAAAAACACATGCTGTCACAATCGTCACCTCGTTTCTGAAAGTAATAATGGCAGTAGATGCAGTTAGCAAATTCGAACAACCCGCCTGCATGCTAACATTATCATAATTACATGTTGGACTACAATTTCTGCCATGAAAAATTTTTTTTTTCATAATGTTTGTATTTTTCAGTTATTGTATTTATTTTTAACAACTATAAATTAATTAATTTTTTTTTTTTTAAATCTTAACTTTGAATGTAAAAAAAATAGTTCATTGCAGTATACACTGTTTTTAAATGCCTGAAATATAATTAAAAAAATTATGAAGATTACAAAATGCATTCAGATTGAAGATTACAAATGCACTAATTGTTTTCCACCTATTTTTAAGCAGCTTTGTTTTCGTCTCATATTTTCCAAAATGAAAATTAAATATAAGATATATTCACTAACAAATTAAATTCTCAGGATTTCTAGAGCAAAATTAATTTTTGAAAATTGAAACAATATATTAATTACATAAAATAATTAGATTAATTCAACAATTGTTAATTAAACTGAACAATTCAAAAAAAAATTTTCATGATTTCTGAGCATTTCAATGAAAATTAAATTAATTAGTGTATAAAAATATTTGGTGTTTCCATGTTAACATATTTTAAATCATTTGCCCCTTTTGGGTAAGTTTCTTAAAGTCAACATTGAAAGTTCTCATACATTCTAATTAATGTTTTCCTTTTTTTTTCCATTAAAATACATTTTATAATAAAATAAACATTTTTTTTTTTTTTCTGTTTGCTTACTAAAGAAGATATTATGTTATATTAAAATCAAAAAGATAAATATTAATGAAATCTCAAAAATTGTGTAATATAATTTTATAAAATAAAGGGATTTTGAAAATATAATTAGTTTAATTATTTTTGGCTGCCATTTATAAAATGCTATATTAAAAAGAAAAAAGATTACATATGCTTCTTAACAATTTAATTTATTCAATAAATGTATTATATATTTATACATTAATGAATTTATAAAAGGGCATTCATAAACTATATACACTTTATATAGTTTTTTATAAATTCATAGACAGTATTCATAGACAGTGTATTTACACAGTAAACATCAAGACAAATAATATTTATTATAGAACCTTTGACTGTCAGAAGAGTACCTATAGAACATATCTGAAGAGATCACTTTATATTATATATATGAATTATTTTCATGTTTACAAACAATTTAATCTCTGCCAATATAAAAATTTTTCTGCTAAACTTTCAAATTAATTCTCAAAAAGATAATTATAGATATTGATACATATTTAAAAAAAAGAAGCCGTAAATCACTAAATATCACATCCTTATATTTCTTAAGTTATGAAGAAAAAAATGTTTTGGACGAAATTAATTGTTTAGGCTGGCTACTAATAATTTATTGTAGATGAAATTGTTCGGCCAATCTACTGGCCTGGAAATTTATCATCTATGAACAGTTTCAATAAGTCTAAATAAACATTAGCAGTTATGTTTTTTCCCAAAGAAAAATGGCCTAATAACTTTCTTATGCATAAGGCTATACCAAACATTAACTTTGGGCTGTCTCTCGCCACCTGTGCAGAAACACACAAATTCTCTTATCTCCATATATAGACATTATGTTTATTTACCTTTCCGCAAACATGAAAGGTTGATTCATAAGAAAAACATGTGATTTAGGCAATTCTTTTCTATATCAATTCTGTTCAGAACTATTCCACAAAATAACTGTCAAAAGTGAACTATTCAATGATACCGAAACAACACTGCATTCAATGATTATTTCATAATAAATTTTTATAATTGGGCATAATTTTGTACTCATCCTGTACGTCCAAATTAGCCATAGGTTTCTCTCTCAGATATGCAATAGCTTAATTAAAAATGTAAATTGATATCCACTTATACTGTAGCAATTAACTGGTGGTAAAAGGACATATTTCATTAATCAGTTTTTTCTTCATTACACAATACAGATAACTCTAACTTGTGATCAAATTTGCTATGATGTACAGAATTTAACTTACACAACACCAAATTTAACTTCTTTTACACTAGGAACTTTAATAATATATAAGATACCTGTAGAAAGGATTAATAATTGGAAGAAATTCTATATGTGGTACATACATTAAATTTAGCAGCAAAATAAGGCTTAAAAGCCAATGTTTAAAAAAATAATAAAAACTATTGTACATTTTTACTAGGATGAATATGTTCAATTTTTTTTATTCATGCATACATTCTACATTATTGTATACTTTTCTATATAATATCCCTCTTAAAAATTTCTGACCACATTATTCAATAAATGCTTTTTGTACAACATTCACTGGAATGATTTTATTTAAAATCTCAGTATTTTACTACATTAAGAAATATTAAAAAAAAAAAAAAAAAAAAAAAAAAAAAAAAAACTTTCATTAAGGAAAGCAGCATTTTTTAAATATAATACTTCGCTCTGGGGCCTGACGGCTGGGTGACTAGTGCTCCATATCACAGGTTTCGGGTTTGAGTCCCTGTGGTGCCATGGATATTTGTAGTGGTTCAGAATGCACTTTAAACTGTAAGTCCCAGTCTAATATTACTGTAGAGCATTGGGGGTATGGCTGACAACCCTACCTCGTAAAAAAAAAAAAAAAACCCTCTGTTTTGAAATCTGCTAGAGAGCAGAAGGTCTTGGCCAACATGGAGTTGTTACAGCAATGACCCTATCCTCCAAAAAAAATCAATTCTACATAAAAGAATTATGCTAAATGTTGCTATTTTATATACAATATATGTATGATGCAAAACATTGAAAAGTCACATACAAAAAAAATGTGTTGATAAAAACAATAATTTTATTTTAATACGCTGAAGGAAATTGGCAAATAGTTTACAGAATCCGAAATCTCTCTGCTCTTTTCTGCTTCTTCTCCTATAACAAAGAAAATCATAATTTAAAAAAAATAAAATAAAAAATAATTTTAGTTTAAAAGTAAGTATTTTTTTTTCTTTAAAATGTTGATTTAAATAATACACAAAATATTTAAATTAAACATAACTTTTAGAAAATTTTCATTTTGAAAAAGATATACATGCACAATATTAATAGATAGAAAGAAGAGTTTACACAAAAACTTATTCTTGATGGCGTGATACATGTATATTTTAGTGAAATACATTCTATACATCAAAATTTACTAAATTACTCTTGTTAATTGATATACCTTATACCTTTAAAAAAAAAAAAGAATTTCAGACAACATAAAATTACATTCTTAAGGGAAAAGAACAAAGCAAAATTTTTTTGCTAATGATTATTTCATTTTATTTAATTGATAGTTTTTATAATTAATTAAATTTGCTTATCAAATTTCATTTGTTGCACAAATACTTTTGCATGGTATTCATAAACCAATATAGATATTAAAATATCATTCTCCCTATTTCCCAAAATTCTGCACAAATTAATAGGTATGTACATTTTAGGGAATATGAATAAAAATTGACATTTACTTAACAGGTATAATAATTTTAAAAATATGGTCTTTTGTTTCTTATTGGATGCTTAGAATTTATTTAAATTAAAATATTCAATTTTTAACTATATAAATTCTGGGAAGAGCGACTAAATAAAAATAGAGCATCCAATGAAATATATTGAATAATATAAGTTTTTTAATTAATATGGTAACTTCTCTTTAATCTAGCATTTGATAGTTTGACAATTCTATAATAGTGTGCAAATCCAGCCTTCTCTTTAATATGGTTTCATACATTTGTTAACCTTAACAGCCAGATGGGGACAGAAAGCTGCTTGTATTTTCATTATATATATACACATACATAAACATGCTAAATATGTACATGTTTAATATATAAATATTTTATATTAAATATGCACACATTTCAATACTTTTACATCTAGAAAAGTTTTATTCTTTGATGACCCCCTTCAACTACATTGATGCTCGATTATCTGAGAAAATCCCTCATCCGGCATGGCTGTGGTACCAAGAGCACACCAGATTAAAGAAAGGTTATTGTAATTGGTTTATTAATTTAATACTTACATCTAAACCTGTAGCATCTCCTCCCTGGAATTTCATCTTTCTTTTTAACAATTTCTGCTGTTCATCCAGCTATAAAAAAAAAAAAAAAAATTAATTGAATATTAAACCTAAATTTGGCTTAAACATAAATTAAAAACACACATATATATATATTAATACACCAGAAGTGACAAGCTTATTTATTAATTTGACAATATCTACCAATTAAAAATGGAAGGCTAGAGACTATCAATCAAAATCAATTTTTATGATGAATCTTTTTTGAAAAAGAAAAATCACAATTACAATATCATTAAGTAATCTCATAAACTTTACCAATTAGATTTGCTATATTTCATAGCCTGGTCTTTTGCTAATTTAGGGTAATAAAATGTATTACCTTAAACCTAGTTACTTTTATCTATTTACTAAATTAAAATTTAAGTAAATAGAACAATCCTGAATTATGCAAAATTATTATTGTAAAAAATTAAATTGTATTGTATTGTAATTATTGTATTAAAAATTATTATTATTAATTATTGTTATTAGTGTAACATTTTTTTCATCTAATCTATTTATTTATCAATTTTTTTTGTTGATCTTATACAATTTAAAACTTTAATTATAAAAATCTAATATTTTTATTGTAAACAAACCCTACACATTTCACTATGCTCTTCAATATTTTTATAGTATTCATGATCAATATAATCCAAAGTTTGTTTACCAGGTTTCCCAATTTTTAAAATTAAAATAGAATATATAAATATAATTACAATTTTCTAAATTTTCTATAAATAAAAGCTTTAAAATTCTGGTAGCAATATACATTAAATTTAAAGTTATTGATAGACTGAAATTTTTTTTTTTTTTTTTTTTTTACCTTTACTATTTTATTACCAATCATCTATTAAATATGATTTTTTTATGTAAATTAATACCTTCAAATCTATTAAGTATTATTTTATTATCATCCATTTATTAATCAGTTTTCAATAAATGTTTTATTCACAAATAAATAATCATATTTAATATGTTTAATTACTTAAAATAAATAAGAGAAAGTAAATTTTTATAACATAAAATTTTTAAAATCTGAACATATTAAAATAATTCATAAGCTTCAGATGGACTTGAACATAAAATCATACTTATATATTCTGTAAATGATGAAAAATCTTTCAAATGTAAAATACTAAATTTGGAACGCTGAGATTTGAAAAATATAAATTTTTAATTTATCTTGCAATAGTGACAAGCACTAAATATTTTTAATTTGAAAAATAGTTTCAAAGCATGTCAAGTTGTATCACATTTTTGTTTTAGAATTGCCCATTTAAATACAAATATATCTACATAGTTTAACATTAAATTTTGAGTTTTGAAACAAAGCAATAAATGTTTTTAAGACCTTTTAAAAAGCATCAACTGAAGAACAATATTTGATTTATAGGATTATTTAAATAATTCTCAGCAAAAAAAACATGGAAGAAAGCAAAATTTTTATGAATTTAAAGAGGGATAATACCAAATAAACACACAATATATGTTATAATATAATATTAATTTTTCAAGGAAAAATTTCAGGTTATTGAATACTATTTTAGTTTGACCACTGATAATGTGGAAAATTTGCAAGTGGTCAAGTCTTATGGGTTCAAAAAGAGTGGTCCCATAAGGAAGGAAAAGTCATTTAATAATTTTACATAAACTTTAAAATTTAATTTAATTTTATATATTTTTAATAGTTCTACAATAAAAGAATTTTAATTTTTAATAATTAAAATTTTAGATTACACACCATCAGAATGACTGGATGAAAAAAATTTCACACTAACTATTACACGTTTTCTTTCAAAGCACAAATTTTAAAATAATTAATCATTTTAAATCTTATATAAACTTAAGTTTTAAAAATAACTTTAATATTTAACTATTAACTTTTTTTCAACCTTTTACAGCATCCCTAACAAGTAATCAATCTGCCCATTTCTGCCATTAAACAAGATGTTTACCATTTCACACGATCAATGGATGAACTGTACCAATTTCAATTTTTAAAAATTTATAATATATTCTTTGAAAATTTTACTGAATATAGAAGAAAAAATTTTAAATACTTAATTTAATAAACAAACAGATATTTTAAAAAGAAATGGTGAAAATTCCTTACTTTTATCATTATAGTGGATACACTTTCACCAAAACGATCAGCTCTCTTTCTTAAAACTTCCATACTGGGAGTCTAATATAAAAAATAATAATAAATAAAATAAAAAACATATAATTGAATATTCATAAACATAATTAATTTTTTTTTTTAAATTAATTTCTAAATTTTCATATGAAAACTTGTGATAAAATTTAACAAATGTTATTATAATAATGTATATATACATATATATATTATATATATATATATATAATGTGATGTGCATAAAAATAATAAAGAATTTAAAAAAATTAAATTGAAAGTCATTTGACATAAGAATAATTAGTCAAGAAGTTGCACATAATTACAACATATTTAAAGTTACATTACTGTCTGTTATACAACAGGAAAATTAAAGGATTTTTAATTTCATAACAAAATGTCAAGGCCTGATTTTAAAAAATAATAATGTGCAGAAAAAAATGCATAAAATATGAAACCAATACCGGACAAGAAAAGAAAAGTATAAAAAATTTTATTAAACAAAAAGATAAAATCAAGTACACGAAGCAAAAAAAAAGTACCACTTAACATTTATTATTAAAAATAAATGCATTTTAAAAGAAATAATAGTAAAACTTCTACTTACTTCAATTGTTTGATTTAATGGGAAAGATCTGGTATTTTTTGTTGACTTTTTTAAAGAGAAAGGATTTTTATCAGTCCTATAAATTAAAAACAAAATTTTGTAAAAATATATACAATAGAAATACCCCAAATAAATAATAAGAAATGACATAAAATTAATTTATTTTGGAATACAGTATCAGAAATTCTTATAAATTTTTAAAATGGCCATTGTAAATTATTAAATTTCAGAAAATTTAGTCAATTTATGTACCTATTAATGCAAAGTTACTCATATTCAACAACTAACAACAGTTTCATATGAATTATACTATTGCGATCAAACTAATATAACTGAAAATATTTAACACAATACTAAACTTTATATTCAGCAAGTTAGAAAAAAGATGAACAAATTAAGATTTTAAATGTTTTCTTCAAATTTCACCATTTATTATATTTAACTCTTCACAAGCATAGAATATTATGTAGCAGTGTAAAAACTTAACTTCTTTAAACTTTGCAAAAGGTATTGCTGAAGTAATAATATTTACCATAAAAATATTCCTATTAAATTTAACTACAAAAACAATAAACTTCATAACAAATTTAAAAAATAATAATTATGTGAGTACAAAAGTATATAATATATTGATAAACATTTAATCAAATAATAGTTTGCATTTCTATAAAAAATAATGCTCTTAAAGTCAAAAAAAAAAAAAAAATTGTTTTTTTGAATTACAAGAAAGTTTATTCAACTTTATATATATTTATATATATATATATATATATATATATATATATATACACTAGAAGACCTGGCCACGCGTTGCTGTGGTTTTCTTGTATTTCGTTCAATTATTAGATACTATAATTGGTATTGTTAAGGAAATAAGGAAGGAGAATGATGAAAAGATCAAATTGTTTCAACGAATAGAAAATGTTTAATTTTTATTAATTTAATGAATGAGGTAGATAATGTTGATTTTTAAGACTGTTTTATAATTATTTTACGTAATATAATTTTTAATAATCATTACTTTCATTTAACTAAGAACTAAGCGATTTCTTGTTAGTCTTTCATCAAAATAAATAAATTCGATATTTTTCGAACACGCGAGCATGCAACATACAGCTGCCCATGGAGAAACACGGATTCTGAGGTTAGATTTTTTTGGTGGTCGTTTACTGAAAATGATAATTGAAAAATACAATACAATTAAAATAAAATAGGGATATAATAAGAAAAGACTTTAAAAAAAAATTAACAATAAAATACAAATGCAAACGATCGTTTAAGGTACACGAACACCTTCGAAGGAATTTTTTTATCTTTGTACACATTTTTGGATTGAATGTATCTAAAAACTAATGATTTCACATAAAAAAATTTCATTATTATTCTTTTTAAATTTTTATAAGCTAAAATAAGGGTAAAAATGGCCAAAAATTGATACTGTTACAAAACCTGAAATCAAATCAATATTTTTTAAATTTCTAAGTTTGTACTAACATTTTACAGTGAATAGACCTCTGGTAAATTTATATCTTTATTATTTTTTGTGCTAGTTTAAATGCTGTCGACACAAAATTCTTCCAAAATTTGCATGTAATTCCAAGTTTAACAATTGAAATAAAAAATATTTATGTAGCTATAATCATTTCAGAGGTCTATTCCCTGTAAATATTTATGAAAACATAAATACAAAGTTTTGTAGCATTTGGATCAAAATTACTTGTGTTATGGTGTTTCACATGAAAACAAAAAAGCATAAAATTCATTCTGAGAAAAAGCTAAAAACAACTTTTTAATTAGATATATTACTTTTAAAAATGTTGTAAATATATTAAAATGCCATTGAATTATCAAGTTCATAGTCTTATTTATTAAAAATATAGTTTTGTTTTTCCTTAAAGCTGTAAATATTTTCTGAGCTTTGTTTTGAAAAAGTTAAAATATGCTCGACAAACTTTTTTTTTACAACTTCCTGCTATTTGCAAAGGCTTTTTAATATGAAATTACCTGAATTTAAAATATTTAGCCTTTTGCAAGTGTTTTGATTAAATATATTCAAAACCTTTGAATTTCACATAAAAATATCAACTTTAACTATTCTTTATACAATTTATTCTTTAAAAATATGGATAAACATTGCAAAAATGTGATATTGTTGCAAAATTTTATAATTCAAAAAATAAATAAAACATGAATAGTTTTTTCCTTTGCAAGTATTTTTTTAATGCTGGGAATATCCTTATGTAGGTAATATACTGTTTTCAAATTTATATCTCAATTATTTATACATTTTTGTATGCTTAAAGTTTGTCGACACAAACTTTTTTTTACAAATTTACAAAAATTCTTAGTTTAAAAACTAAAATAAAAATAATTTATGAATTTAGGTTAATTTCCATGTTCTATTCCTTTCATACATTTAAAGAAAACTTTTACATGAAGTTTCAAAGCATTTAGAACAGAAATATTTTTATTGTGATGTTTTGAATGAATACAAAATGCATAAAAATTCAAATAAATAATTAAAACCAACTTTTAAATATAAATAAAAACAAATGTACATACATAAAAATATTATTGAGCTTTAAATTCTCCTTTATTAATATAAACACTTATTTATTTGTTTTGTTTTCTTTAAATAACTTCCAACTTAAAAGTACCATTTATCAATTTTTCTTCGACAATATTTAAATCACTCAAATTTATAACTCAAATTCTTTGTTTTTCAAATAAAATGTCCTTGATTTTCAACTTGTAACTATTATAATATCTTTTATAAAATTTTAATGTTATCATTATATCAAATAATTGCAGAGTTTACTTCATTTTCCCACTTTTCAAAAAAATCCTTAAAATTCATCATCTTTCTTTAAAATTATATTGTCTATATTATATTATCTTGTTAGATCACATTTCATTTTAGAATTCTTAATTAAATACAACACATGTTGACAAACTTTAAGCATAGAAAAGTTCAATGTTTTGATTCACAACTTTTCATTCAATATATTTTATTCCAATTCAAATTCAAACTTAGAAAATAAAAAATATTGATAATCAAATCAGGTAATACTTACATACATTTGATTTATTTCTCATAGAAATAATATAAATTTCATACAATATAATTTTCAAAAATTTAAAGTAGTACATAAAACAATAATATTCAGAACATGAGAATTTTACGGTTATGTAGTACAGGCATTGAGACACGGCGCCATCCTTTTATTGTGGTATATCTTTCGTCTGTGGAAAAAACAAACTTTTACTCCAACGATGAAATTAGTGCAAATAAGAATTCTGCAATTAATTATCGAAATAGCAATAAAATAGTCATTATATTGTTCGAAAAATGAAGCTACGAATTCCTCTAATTGCAGTATTGCAACCCTAAAGAAATTGGCTTAAAATTCAGGGTTGCAAGATTGGCGCCTTCCTCAATGGTAAAAACACTACACTGTTGCCACTACATTTGTTTGCCGAAGAAATTTAAAAAAATATTTAGGGGCACCCTTTATCACTTAGGGGTTTAAAAATAGATGACCGATTCGCAGACCTACCAAATATGCAAAAAAATTTTCATAAGAATCGGTCGAGTCGTTTGGAGGAGTTTGGCAACAAACACTGTGACACGAGAATTTTTATATTATATATATATATATATATATATAAAATACAGTTTAATACAGTTAAAAATACAGTTTATTTGTTCTTGTAAGAAAGAAAATTTGTTTAGATTTATTTTTAACAAATGTATTCAATGTAAAAAAAAAAAAAATCTTACTTAGGAAATTCAGAACTGGTGATATTAAACCTTTGTGCTCGCAGTTTAATCCTCTGAAATGTAAAAAGTACAAATTATATATTATGCATATGTAGAAATAACTTAAAAATAAAATATATAAAATTCACCACTTTTATTCAATTACTATGATTCATTTAACAATTACATATTTTTCAAAAGTTTTTTTTTTTTTTACAAATTTTTTAATGCAAAAAAAGGATGAGTAAACAAATTTATTACACAAAAGTTTATAAAATTATTTATTTATTTATTATACTTTTTTTATGTCTTAAACAAATTTATTATTGTGTCAGAGAACTATTAATTCTCAACAATCCATTAATTTATATAAATATGTAATTATTTTTTAAAATGATTTTAAATACTAAAATTTAAAAAAAATTAGCTATTATTTTATTTAATTTAATAATACATTTGATTATTGTTATATTTCTAGAATAGAAATACATATTTCAACATGGAAACATCTGCTTAATAATTTAATAAATAAATTTTTTAAAATAAAAAAACTACTAAATTTTTCAATTTAAAAAAATTTCAAATAAAATATTTTCAAATTAAATTAATATTATAAAAGTTTTTGCATATGATTCAGACTCGTATTAAATTTGTTTGCTTTACATAAATTTTCAATCACAAAGAATTATGTTTTTTAAAACATGGTCATATAAATTGAAATTTGTATAGAAAATTTGTTTATCTAATGTTTATTTGTACAATTACAATAACTCCATGACTGAATTGGACAAGAATACATTGCTAGAAATTCTTAAATCATTAAAATGCCTTTTCAATTATCAAAGTTGAACCCAGTAGAACATAATTTGAAAATAGATTTGAAATATATCATTTCCTAAACACAGTATATGTAAGCTGTAATAGATAAAATTTGAAAAAATAGGGCCAGAATTTACAAAAAATTGTTTAACAAGCAGCTGAAAATTTTATCAAACTTAATTGTTCTTAGCTAAAAAATTTTTTAACTAGCATTTATTCTTTCATCATGTATTATTGAATTTAAAAATAAAATATAAATAAAATTTTTAAAAGTTCAAGTTAAAACATTTGATAGCTAAATTTAAAATTTTGTTGTCATAAATTTTTTATTTAATAACTTCTACATGGTGTGTCTATGTGAAAACTTTTCGATAAAACTTCTCATCAAAGAAAAATAGAATTGTAATAATTTTTTTCTTTTTTGATGACAACAATATACAATTGGTATATTGGTTCACTAATATAAGCAATATAATTTTCCAGCTTTTTAATACAAAAAGTACTTTGATTATTACAGAATTGTTTAAAAAGAATAAAAAGCTGAAAAAATTATTTTAATCCCCATTATGAAAACAAAAGTTTGTTTTAATGCACAGATGTTAATCATAAAAGTTTTTTCAGTAATGTCTTTGGCAATTTTTAGAAGTGTTACCAGTAGTGGAAGAGACAGTATATAAGTAGTTAACATATTACTACTACCTGCAATCATAATGACCAATATTATCAACAGATATGCATATTCTGAACTGTAATACTTAATATCAAATGATGCAGCAATTTTTTTTTTTTTAAATTGAGGTAATTTGCACTAAAGATCAATTTATTTAAGTTATATTGAACTATACTAATATGAATATCAAAAATCATTTATTCCAGATTAAATTGAATAGACTTAAAAATACTTTTTAATTACATAAGATTTTGAAATGAAAATATACATACTGTAACTATAAACATCACATTCTGCACACATTAATAAAAATTTATATCAACAATATATTTCAAAAATTTATTGTACAGATTAATACTAAATTTGTCCATTAAAATTTTCAGACTAAAAATATTTAATAGTGGATACTTATTTGTGTGCATTACTGAATAATTTCTCTATTTTTGTATAAGCTCTTATTATTATTTATTATCTTTCTTCTTATAATTGATGGAATTTTTTAACTGAGAAAAGTAGGAAAGTGATAGATAAAAATGAAATTTGTTTAAATTTTCATAGTATTAATTTTTTTTTTTCTTCAGAATATCAATCCCAAATTTTGTTATTTTTCATAGTAGCCTTAGAGAATCCATAGTAGTTTGCATATATGTTAACATATAATTTAAGGATTACAGGCAGGAAATCGCAGTAATTCTAATTTTATACAATTCATGACAAAAACTACTAGATTTAAATAATTTTCTGAAAAAATGTTAATAATTCTTTTTAAAGAATTTTATACAAAGAAAATATGTATACTTAAAACTTAATAAACAAAGAAAATAATATGGCTTATTCAATGATATCTTTGTTAATTTGATTTGGTTTGCTCTATGGTTATTTTTTGCACACTTTAAGCGAATTAGACAGGGACCTACAGTTTAACGTGATTCCGAACCACTAAAAAAATCTCTGCCATTGCCAAGATTCGAACCTGAAGGCTGTAGTAATAACAGCCAGAGACCTAGCTAATTGGCCATCAGGCCACCAATTATATCACAAAGAAAAAATTGGAAAGTATATTTAACTTATTTAATAATTTAATTACAATACATAAGTTATTTTTTTTCATAGCAAATATTTGATTAAAATACAACATAAGACTAAAAACAGAAAAATACATATAAAACTCTCCACCATTACCTCTTCATCAGAAAGACTTGATGACAACTGAATTCGTCTTTTAAGATCAATATTAACTGTATTAGTCTTATTGTCTTTGTCAGCAGTACTGGTTTCATTTGCATTTTTCTGTACTTCTGAGGATTTTACAGATTCAAGATCTTTTGAATTATTTTCCGTGACTTCACTAATATTATTGTTTGAAAGTAAATTTCCTGGAGTACTTGTAGTCAATGATGTTGTTTTTGCTTTATCAGGAGACATAAAAGAAAATTCATCCAGTATCTTTTCATTGTTTTCCTCAAACATGCTCGATTGATCATTTACCTCTGTATCATCACCAAGTAAAGCAGATTCCATTTCAGGACTCAATTGCTCTATACAAAAAAAAAAAAAAAAAAAAATGAAAGGGAGAAAAAAGGAATTAATTGGCATTTTTTTTTAAATCAAATTGTAGATATTATACAAAAGCAATATGTATTTTAAATATTATGATACTTTTTTAATAAATAGACAATAGAAAAATATCTATGTAAATTTTATTTTGAAATTAGTTAATTATATGTTATACAAATAAATAGAAGTAGAAGATTTCATTTTTCACTTGTCTTTATTAATACACAAGCAGCAGTTAGTAAACTCCCAAAGTATTTTTAATTGTTATGTAATGAAAAGGATATGATTATCCGATATACACTTATCCAACACATTAGAAACTTGTTTAAAAACATGATAAAAATAATTTAAAAACTTCATAAAATGATAAAAAATAAAAATATTTGTTTTATTTGTTCAATCCAAGAACTTAAAAATATGGCATTAACTAACTTAATTAATAAGAAAAAAAAAATTAATAAAATAATGATGTACACATTTTTTAAATAAAAAATAGTACTTACGTATTAATCTGTACCTTGGCGACAGTTGCGCCAATAAAGAGCACACGCGCCAACCGCAGCTACAGATTTGGCGCCAATCTACACTTAAAATTTTTGTTCCAAATAATAAAATATATATGAAACACTTCATTTAAAATCAAAACGCTTCCAAAATATTTTTATTACAAATAATAAAGATTGGCTGACACTTAAAAACCGCCAAGTCTGTCGCCAAGGTGCCGTTAATACGCAAGTACCTAAAAAAATATTACAAGACAGTTTACTGAAAATAGGAAGCAAAGAAAAGAAACGATAGAAATACCTTTTCAATAAGTAAATTTTCTTGTTCTGACAGCCCTGAACTGTTAGCAGAAATTGAAAGTTCAGCATCTGAGTTGCTTACCTAATTAAAAAAAATATAAGTAAGTTTTCAATTTTTTTGTAAACTTATAAAATAGAAATAATCAGTAAAACATGTGCACAATATTACTAAAGTAAATAGAAAGTAATGTTAAAAAATTTCAATATCTATATAGAGCAGATTTATATAACATTCAAAGAATACTAAATTTATTACAATTAAAGCAATTTTTTGAAAATGTCGTCAAAAATTAATCAACAGACTTTTTATATAGATGAGACAGCCCAAATGAATGAAATGAACAGCTGTAAGAAAACGATACATAATCCATTAAACCATGCCCAGCTTCTCTTTATTCTACATGTTACAGCTCTTATTCTATATATGCTATTGCATCATTTTAATGTTTCAATGAAATTTTTATTGCATAATTATTTAAACAATAATTCTTTATTCTTACACTTTCTTTATTACTTCATCACAAATTTAAGTAGAAAATTAACAGCAAAAATAGTAAAAATTAAATGCAGAAAAGTGAAATTCGATGTTAAATAAGGTGAAATAAAAACCTAAAAAAATAATTTATTCATCAATTCATTAGAAGAAAAAAACATCAGATTTTTTTTTTTTTTTAAAATTACAATACATGTTATCTCAAGTGCTTCTCGACATGAGAATGAAGTTCTAGTTGGCAATTACAAGTGAGATTATTGCTAGCAGGATACTCATATTTTACAAAAATGCAACAAATTAATAAAAAATAAATCTAAGAATGTGAAAAATTCTTTATAAATTCAACTATAAAAATATAGATTAATAGCATTTAATATACTTTAAAATTTATCTTTAGCATACAAAAATTTTAAATTTACAACTATCCTATTCTGAATAAATGAAATTTAAAAACATTTTTTGGCTTAATAGCTTGAAATAAAAATCTTATTCAGTATAAAGCAGACATTAATTTAGCTTTTAGAAATCATTTTTAATAATCTTTTACTTCTACCAGGTCTTATTATATAATTACAACATATTATCACACACGTTGCATCTAAGTTTCTCCATGACTTCTCATTTCATTTTTCAAATTTTTTTATTTCATTTCACACTGACATCTAACATCTTCAGAAAAAGTGTATATATCAGCAACACTTTTTTTTTTTTTTACCTCTCTAAATTATAATAAACACAATGTTGTGTAATTTCTAATTAAGTTAATTCAATGAGTTAATTTTTTTTATCTTTTTATTATTATTATTTTCCTCCACTATTATAAAACCCAATACTCATAAATTAGAATTGTGAGCTCAAGTCACTGTTCCCTAAAAAAAAAATGGCATTTAATTAAAAGAATCCAATAAAGGGAATATTCAGTATTAGATTTTATATAAAAATCATATCAATTGAAATTTTTTATTCTTGTTTAAAAAAATTTTAAAACTAAGAACTTTTCTAACTTTTTATTGATAAACTATGCCAAACAATCTTAACCTGCTTCCACCAAAATTAAAAGGCTTAAAAGTATAAGATTATATTAAACACCTAATTTTATATAAAATTATACCAAAATAAATTAAAATTGTTATTTGCACAGTTTATTCCAATTAATTGGTATTTTTAAGGTGTAAAAATAGAAAAAAGTAACATAATAAATAGTTCACAAATAATGAATAGAAGAGTAAAATGGTGTGAAACACATGGTGTCTAAAATAAACCATGTTATAATCATTAAATGAAATTTAACCATTTTACTTTTTAATATATTTAGTAACATATTATTATCAGTTGTATAAATACAAATGTTAATAATAGCTGTTATAAACGAAAAGTTTATTCCCAATACATTTTTAAATCAATAAATGAAAGTAATGATTTTAAAACGTTGGAAGAACTTCGAAATTATATATTTGAATTAGCCAGTTTCAACGATTACACTTAAAACTTTATTCTAAATGAAATCATTTTATGAGAAATAAATATATAACATTTTTTTAATAAATAAATACATACATAGCATTACAGCCGCATTAAAAAAAAATAACAACAATATTACCAATTTACTCATAGCTGCAGCTTTAGCCTTCCTTCCAGCTTTGGTCTTAGAAACTGCTGAGGCCATCGTATATCTTAGTGTAAATTAAACCGATAGCAAAAAAAAGCTTTTAATAAATATATTTCAGAGCTATTCTATCTAAAGAATATATTTCACTAAAACGGACTTGATTCTACAAGCGTTAGTTGCCGATACACACTTATGTTACCTTTACAACGACAGCCAAACAGGGGAAAAAAATTAACTGAGGGCATTACAGAGAGGAATTACTCTTTTGTTAACCAAAAAAAAGATGGTGGTCCAAATTTTCCCTATGAAATTCCTTATTTTCCCTACAAGAATCAGGAATTTCCTGTGGGATTAAAGAAATTGTTGATTTTCTTACAGCTAACTTTTGTGGTGAACTGCTTTTATTTTTCCCCTTATATCAATATATTCTTCCTATTATTTTATTTTCATACATTTAGTATTTTACTAATTTTTAAAAAGTTCTAAAAATATACTGATTAGATGGGATTTTGTTTTAATTATTAATTGAAATTTCATTGAACGCATTGGTAAATCAATGCGTTTTTAAATTATTCATTTGTAAATTGATTATTTTCAAAAAGCAATTCTAATAATGGTATTATTTTTAGTAACATAAATTGATTGTTATTGATTGAAAAAGAGCTCGATTTCGTGTTGTAAACCAATCATCGTTTCATTATAGCATTTTTTTTTAATTATTATTTTCTTATCACATTTTTATAAATCCAGAATTATCTATATATTTACATAATTCCAAAATTAGCTCAATTTTTCTGTTATATTCTTCCCAGCTATATTATAATGCAGATGATTTATGTTTACGTATTATAAATCTACTAATATGCTAGATGATATGCTAATCATCATAGTCATCATGGCATACCTAGCATCAAAATGCTGATGTCATATGTCATGATGACTATGATGATATAGGCATATAGTTCAGTGAAAATTATATTTAAAATACATCAAAGCATATATCTCATTAGTAAGAAGAAATATTTCATAATCTTATAATGTTATCTGTATGTAAAGTTCCATTATTAAGAAGGATTCTCTTTTTATTTCTTTTTAGTTATCTTTTGTTTTATCATTTCGTTTTAATTTAAGTTTTTAGCCATTACTGCTTTGACTTAAAAGGGCTCATGGAAAACCTGTTGTTGGTATAAAATTTAAAAGCAATTATTAAAAATAGAAAAAAAAATCGATTTAAACATGCAATTTCAAAATTTCTTACGACTATTTACAAATATAACGTGATATAGTGAAATTGTTATTGTTAATCTTGTAAGTTTCAGTATATTCTTCGAACTGAAGCAAGATCCATTTAACTATTATATTTCAAAAACTTGAAAATCAAATCAGAAAAATAAGCTAAAACAATTTACAAAATTCTAAAAACAAAAGGAATAATTAGAACAAAATTATAAATGAAAAATATGAGAGGATATTTTTTCTGACTCTCTCTGATATTTAAAATCTGTTCCGTTTAAGGAAGTCAATGAACTACTTGACCTTCAAATATTCTTCATTGCTGTAATGAAAATGTATTCCTTGACTTGTTTTTCTGCATTTACAACAAATAATTCAAGCTGCAGAACTATGAATATGATACTGATACATCTGTATTCGTCAAAGGTTTCAAAACACCCGGATTCCTAAAACTTTCTCCTGTTAATCATTCATCAAATCTTCGTGTATGTTATGGTTAGCAATTTCCATAATACAGGAAACCCAAACTTTTATTGCTTATCTTTCATAACAAGACTTTCACACCGTTCAGAAGTGGTCTCCCAACGAACGCACGTATTATGAGCGCAGATGGCACAGTTCCAATACCCTCGCCACCTCGGTGGTTGGCTGGGGATGCCTCGATGGTACTGCAAGTAGGCTACGGTCTACGGTTGATTCGGATCCATGTACTTGGTGGCTGAAGGTGACGGAATTGTTCAAAGATAAACAATTAAAAATAAGGGGTTATTTCAAAGTGCAAAATAAATGGAAAATATGTAAGATGTTGAGCAAGACGAAGCAAGGAATTGGAAATGTGGTTAGCTTCAAGACATTGGAGACATCACGAAAAAAAAAAAAAAACATAAATAATGACATGAGCAGAGAGACTTTAATTGTCGATGCCATTGATCAACGCAATAATTAAACGCTAGAATATAAAAAAGAAACTGAATTAAGAAACTGCTTTTTTTTTTTTTAATACACATGAAAATATGTTGTAAAAAGCATAATGGAAAAAAGAAAAGAAATGAAACATATTGTATTCTAGAGATTTTCTTGCTACTGTAAAAAAGTTCCAGAATACCAAACAAATGGAAAAAACTACATAAAAGTGGGATAGAAGCATGGAAATTGCGAAAATGAGTGTACAAAAACATTGACAAAAAAACTCAAATATTTTTTTTTTGACTCTCTCCCGATATTTAAAATATGTTCCTTTTAAGTACATCAATAAACGATCATTCTTCATTTTTAGAATGCAAATGTACTCCTTGGCTGTTTTTTCTGCATTTACAACAACTAATTCTTCACGTTGCAGAACTATGAATATAATATTGATACATCTGTATTCTGTCAAAGGTCTCAACACACATGAATTCCTGAAAGTTTTCTCATGTGGATCGCCCATCAAATCTTCATGCATGTTATATTATGTCTTTTCTATGTTGTTGAAAACCCAAACTTTTATAGGTTATCTTTCGTAACAAGACGCTCTCCCTATTCAGAAGTTGGTCACCCGACGAATGCAGTATTATGAGCGCAGATGGTACAGTTCAATACCTACGCCACTTCGGTGGTTGACTGGGTGCCTCGAAGATACTGCAAGGTAACCCGGATCCATGCACTTGGTGGCTGAAGGTGACGGCCTTGTTTAAGATAAACAATTGAAATAAGGGGTTCTTTTAGGGTGCAAAACAAATAGAAAATATGTAAAAATGTTATATACTTGAAGCATGGAATTTGAAATGTTCAAGAAGGCATCGACGACATCATTACTAAGAAAAAAAGAACATAAATATTGACATGAGCAGAGAGACTGGAATTGTGGACGCCATTGATCAGCGCTTTAATTTAATGTCAGAACATAAAAGAGAATGCGAATTAAAAAACTGCTTTTTTAAATACAAATGAAATATGCTGTAAAGCAAAATGAAAAAAAGAAAATAAATGAAACATTGCTAATTGAAGAGATATTTTGCGATTGAAAAAATTCCAGAATATAAGAAAATGGGAAAAAGAAAAAAAAAAAACACGTAGAAATGGGATATAGGGTTGGAGAAATTTTGAATAGAATATAAATTTATCTCGCAATCAAATTAACAATTTCTACCAAAACCTCTCACAAAAGTTGTAAATAGATTTTCTAAATCAAAGAAATGGAAAAAAAAATATCTTATGCTAAAAAATTTAATATAAACTTATGATTTTCCTGAAAAGATTTTAAAATTAAGACATCGTACTATTTTCAACTCAATAATTAGGTGATAAGGTTAAAAATGTGAATCATTTCACATTTTCAGCTGGAACATTTGGAATAAAATATAATTCAAATGCAAGTTGCATAAATTATAAATTTTAGAATTAAATTTATTTTAAATATTAAATAATAAATAAATGTCATACTTTACATGCTTAACAAAATTGTAATTTACAATGATTGTAAAATAAATTGAGTGAACTTTGAGTGTGTTCCTCACTTAAATACTCTTTTGTCGTTCTTTTCCAGACTGAAAAAATATGATAACCATCATTTAATTCACTTTGCTTTTTTCATTGCCTTATATTTTGACAAAGCTTGAGGAAAAAACTAGAATTTAATTTTAAATGTCAAATTATTCAGATTTTAAATTCCCGATTTGAATTCTGAACAAATTGTCATAGGGCTAAATAATTTAAACAATGTTTAGGTTTGCTTTTAGATTTATTACTTTTACTTACTAACAATAACATTTGTTTCGTTTGTACCTGTTTTCAATGCACAACGAGGATTCTGCTACTCTAAAACCACGTTAATTTCAAATACTTAGTAGTATATCTCGATAGCTAATTAATCATATTAACCATGTTAAAACCTAAATATAATATTTCATTTCGCCTTCTATATCCCTTCATAAATAGAAAATCTTTTCTATCATTAGAAAATCTCTTTTACCTTGAACATATTCTGAATGATGAAATTCATAATCTCCTCAGATACGATTTCAATCTCCCGGCAAACGCTAAACTGTGGTATAATATTTTCATTTTTTTAAAGATAAAATAAAATTCAACTATATAGTTTTGAAAGAAATATTTTGATATCTGAAATTAAATAATTGGAATAACATAGGACAGTCATCTTTTTCTTTCTTATTTGTTTTTGTTTAAATTGGAAAACTTTCAAAAATTTGTGTAGTAAATTTTATTTATATATTTATCCCATATACATTACTATAAAAATCGTTAATTAGATTAAAAATCTAACATTGTTATCTAAGTTTAAATTTATTTCGCAGTAATTGAAATTAGCATTCATGTTATTTTCCCATATGTACCACAGGTTTCGGGTTCGAGTCCCGGTGGTGCCATGGATGTGTGTAGTGGTTCGGAATCCACTTTAAACCGTAGGTCCCTGTCTAATAGGAACGTTGCGGGGGCATTGTTACTCCGCGTCCGGGGCTTATCTTCAAGTTACACGCACCCCCTGGGTAATGCAAAGTGAGTAACGTCTGTGCAATCCCTTGCCTTAAGGCATCCAAGACGTCCATGTCTGTTTGCCAGCTGCATTGGAAAAAAAAAAAAAAATTCTCCATATTATTTTGTTGAATTTTGTATAAATGGCTCAAATTAGAATAGAATAAAAAAAATGATCACTCATTTTTTTTACTATGGTTATTATTATTATTATTATTTTATTAACATTATTTATATTGTATGTGTTTGGTGTTTACTAATCTGGAAAATACCCATTATCTTTAAAATATTTTACTTGACTGTAAATTTATATTTTGGAAACCTTTTGTAAAAATAAATTTATTTAAAATTAGCAATATGACAGTCATTTGGTTAAATTTATTATTTTCTAAAAGTGTTTAATTTAAGAGTTTTCGATAAATTTCTTCAATTTGAATCTAATTTCCATATAATTCATAATTTTTTTTTCACTTCCAAGTTTTAATTCAGGAAATATTCGAGTTTAATTTTATATAAGCTGTGGTTTGTTAATCCATTTTATTAAATTATGATTCAAGTTTCTGAAAACTGATTGCATGTATAAATAAAATATAAAATTTTGTCACATATAGAGAATATATCAGGCACACATATAGAGAATATATTTAAAACAGTTGTCAGGTATTAAACAGGACACATGGAAAAATTTTTTTTTTTTTCTTTCTAATGCAGCTGGCAAACACTTAGACAGCTTGGTCTAGGACAGGGGTCGGCAACCTCCAGCGGCTCGCGAGCCGCATCTTTGGATGTGAAACTGCGGCTCTTTAGTTCCATATGCAAATATTATTTATTTTATTAAAAAAACATTTAAAATCGTTCTGAACCGATTAACGAGGAATCTGAAGAACTGTTTCGTGATTTCAAAAACAAACCAGAAATCTTGAAAAAAATCAAAGATTTGCCACTATCCGCTAAAAAGTACAAGATAGAATAGCTAAAATATCTTCAAATGTAACATATTTGCAGATGGAAGATATACAACTTTCGTCTGCCTTATCACTGGCTATAGATGAGTCTTGCGACATAAAAAAGACAAGGCACAAGTTGCCCTTTTTATCAGGTATATGTCTTCCCAACGTCCAAAAGAAGAACTTCTAAGATTGCTACCGCTCTCGGGACAAACTAGACGGGAAGATATAGCGAATGCCGTGAAAAAAATGCCTTGAAGACAATAAGATCGATTTAAATAAAATCGTTTCAATAGCAACTGATGGAGCCAGAAGTACGACAGGAAAAAATAAAGGGGCACTAACGATTCTTCAGAGCAAAATAAACCACGAAATTCTTACGTTCACTGCATAATACACCAAGAACCGCTTTGAGGCCAATCATTTCCAGCCGAAATAGTTGTGGTCATGAATTTGGAAATCAAGATTGTTAACAGCGTCTTGTCAAAAGCACTCTACCATCGTCAGTTTAAAGAATTCTTAAACGAAATGGAGACTCAGTATTCCGACCTCCTTCTTCACAATAAAGTGCGATGACTTTCCAAAGGGAAGGTGTTGAAACGTTTTGCTTTGTGCTTGAATGAAATAAATACATTCCTAAATAAAAAAGGCATTAATCACCCTGAGTTAGAGAACGGCAAATGGTTGCAAAAATTTTACTTTATGGTGGATATCACAGCGAAATTAAATGACCTGAATCAAAAACTCCAAGGAAAGGGAAACCCAGACTACGTTTTGGTAGAAGAATTGGTTTGTTTTGAAGAAAATTGATTCTTTTTGCAGAAGATATTCAGAGCGGTATATTACTTCATTTTCAATTTCTAAAAAGCAATATCGTGATAAAACTAGTGCAACTGTTGACACGAGGTACTCCAGCCCAGTTATAAAAAAAAAAAAAAAAAAAATTAAAGATGAATTTGCTGATGGATTTGAGAAAATTCAAAACCAACAAAAACCACTCTAGTGTTCATAGTAAATCCTCTCAACACAAATAGTAACGAAATCCACATTGAGCCATTTGGAATTGATACTGGATCTCTAGAAATGCAATTGATCGATTTAAAAAGTAAAGCTTTGTGGAGTGGAAAATTTACAGAGTTGAAAAGCAAGTTGGAAGAGTTGAAGGTCCAGAAATGTATGTGTAACGCAACAAAAGTGGACAACTTTAAAAGAAATGCCGTGAGTTGAGGCACTTATATTCGACACATGGAATAGTCTTCCAGATTGTTACAGTGAGGTGAAGAAGTTTGCATTTGGAGTGCTATCTTCGGATCGACATATTCGTGCGAGTAAGCGTTTTCTTGCATGAATATAATTAAAAGTAAAAAGTAAGAAGCCAACTAACGAAAATTTAGAGTCGTGTATGAAACTTAAAGCAACAAGTTATGAGCCAAATTTATCCAAACTTTCTAAAACCATGCAAAGCCAATGCTCCCATTGAATTTGTTTGCTCAAATGTATGTTATTGTTTTTTTATTTTAAGTACAAATTACGTCGTTTAGTAAAGTTTAAATTTTCTACTTGAATAACCATGCAAAGCCATCGCTCCCATTGAATTTGTTTGTTCAATTGTTTGTTATCGAAGTACAAGTTAGTGTTGTAAGTAAATGTTTAATTGTTTTAATTTTTTACTTAAATAATAAGTAATTATCTAATAATGAATAAATAGAATGATATAATGAATAAATAGATATGTTTTCTTATGAATAAATAGATTAGTTTTTTTTTAACAAAAAACTTTATTTATGCGAGTACTAACAGGTGGGCTAGTATTATTAAATCGGCGCTACTAGTATTAAATCCATATGATTTTTAGTTAGCCCTAATCTTCAAAAAAGCCACGTGTATAAATTTGACAGCTGTTGCACTATTAGTATGTGAGTTATAGCATTTTTAGTGAAGCAACTTTTGTTAGTTTGAAAAAAATGGATAAAAAGGAATTTCATGTGTTAATAAAGCAATACTATTGAAGCCAAGGCTTGGCTTGATAAACATTATTCGGACTTTGCACCAGAAAAATCAACCGTAGAGAAGTGGTTTGCTAAATTTAAACGAGGCGAAATGAGCACCGAGGACTATGCACGCAGTGGACGCCCCAAAGAGGCTGTTACCGACGAAAACATCAAAAAAAGTCCCCAAAACAATTTCTGATAACCGTAAAGTGAAGTTGATTGAGATAGCTGAGACCCTGAAGATATCAAAGGAACGTGTTGGACATATCGTGAATGAATATTTGGATATGCAAAAGCTCTGTTCAAAGTGGGTGCCGCTTGAGCTGACAATCGACCAAAAACAACAACCAATTGATGATTCTAAGTAGTGTTTGAGCTGTACAATCTTAAAAACCCGAATTTTTGCGTCGATATGTGACAATGGATGAAACATGCCTCCATCATTTCACACCGGAGCCCAATCGACAGTCAGCCGAGTAGACTGCACGTGATGAACATTAAAAATGCTATAACTTCATTAAAAATGCTATTAGAGCAACAGCTATCAAATTTATACACGTGTCTTTTGAAGGTTAGGGCTAACTAAAAATCATATGGATTTAATACTAGTAGCGCCATCTATGTGTCAGCCTACGAACTTTTCAGCCCACCTGTTAGTTATTGTTGGCAAGAAAAATTTTGTGGCTCTTTAAAACTTTGAAATTTTGTAAATTGCCATTTTTGGCTCTTCCGACTCAAAAGGTTGCCGACCTCTGGTCTAGATGCCTTAAGGCCAGCGCTGCAATGACGTACTCACTTTGCATTACTCAGGGGGTGCGTGTAACTTGAAGATAAGCCACGGACGCGGAGTAACAATGCCCCCGCAACGCCCTACGATCCTATTAGGACCGAGACCTACGGTTTAAAGTGGATTCCGAACCACTACAAACATCCATGGCACCGCCGGATGTTTTCCGGACGAACCCGAAACCTGTGGTACCGAGCGCCAAGAAAACTGGGCCATTCAGGCCCACACATGGAAAAATAGAATTATAAATTTGGAAAAAGTTATAATTTGATTCTATTTACTTTGATTTTAATGATTTTTTATGTAGATTTTTTTAAATCTTAAAATTAAATTACATAAAATATTAAAAGAGGTTTCCTTAAAAGTGAATAAGGAAACTAAAATTATGAAAGAAAGACCTTAAAAAGATAGAACTTTGATACATATGAATAAGAAATAAGTTAATATATTTAAAGAAACTGGCAGATAAATCTTCGCACAAGTTAGATGTTTTTCTAAAAATAAAACAGTTAATTAACACAAAATAAATTAAACTAGTAATATTAATACATATTATGCCTAAGTAAATTGTATTATTATAATATTAAAAACGATATCATTTTATGATTTCCGATTATAAACATACATATACGTAATACCTTTATATCTAATATATAAAATTTCTCACAGTGTTTGTTGCCAAACTCCTCCGAAACGACTTGACTGATTCTTATGAAAATTTTTGTGCATATTTGGTAGGTCTGCGAATCGGTCGTAATCTATTTTTTAAACCCCTAAGTGATAAGGGTGGCCCCACCTAAATATTTTAAATTTTTTTGGCAAATCAATGCAGTGTTTTTTTTTAATTCTTTAGTCATGATATTACAGCACGTGCGTTTAAACAAAAATTAAAGTCTTTAATCGGCTTCATTTTTTTTACTTTTATTTAATTAAATGATCTTATATAAATCAACACGTGTTGTGAACTCGCTCCAACAACGGCCGTTGCTTTACCTGTATATATTATACGCAACATTTTTTGTGGGAATAGTTTTAAATTAAAAGAGAAATATTTACGTGTTAAATGAATATACGTGTTTTATCATTGTTAAAGGTAAGTCAAATAATAAGAGAACAAATACTGTTATATTTGCACGTGTAGCATTAAATATATATTTGCACGTGTAGCATTAAATTATATTTTTGCACGTTTTAGCATTAATGTTTTGTTAACTTTTATTCATTACACGTGAATTATATTTAGCGTGTGTTAATGTTTAGTTAAGCAAAATTGGCAACTTTACTACTGTTGTAAGAAAAAATGTGCTATAATTTACTTTATTGTGGCGGAACTGGGATTCCAGTAAAGTAAGTGTTATTTGCAATTCGAAAGCATAAGATTATCAAAAGCATAAACTTTATTTTGAAAAGAGAGATAACGTAAAATTTTATGACTGTTGGTGACTTTCGTTTTTACGTTAAAAATACAATTATATTTTACTGTTTTTCACCATTAAGTACTTTAATTTGATACATTTATGTGTTTTATTTTACAGTTAATAATGCCAGCAAGACGCAAAGGGTAAGTAGTTATCCTTATGATTCCCATTGAGATGTGCCAATTGAATTCAAACGTATTCAATTTCCAATTAGATTGGCCTTCGCAATGACAATCAATAAGTCGCAAGGCCAAATGATGTCTGTTTGTGGCTAAGATTTGGTTTTCCCAGACAACTATACCTGGCATATTTACGTATGGGTAAACCATCCAGTTTGTTTGTGTTGGCTAAAGACGGACTTACCAAAAAATATTGTACACTCCATTGCACTTAGAGATTGATGTTGATAATTTTTTAATTGCCGTAATTAGTAGTAAATATGTAGATAACTATTTTTGATGTATATAGAGCTATTATATAATGTAATTTAAAATATATTTGTTAATTTATTAAATTATAAAGGTTGAAATAAATAAATGGTTAGTGTATTATCATCTTACAGGCAGTCATTGTCTGGAACGTTCCATTCCTCTTCAAATCATAACCACATTTCCCACACACTTATAGTAAGTTATTAGTTTTTTTTTATTTATTTAACTAAAAAAATATTTTATAGAAATAATATATATGGCAAAACAACGTTTGCCGGGCCAACTATATATATATATATATATATATTAATAAGGTATAATTCTTTGCACAATAGATGACAAAATGGAAATTTAAGAATATTAATTACATTAACAGGTGGGCTGACCCCCTTATTATCTTCCTATTAATGCACACACACACACACACACACACGCGCGCGCGCACACACACACACACACACACACACGTATATAAATTCCCCTCATTTATGTCACTTTTTGCAAATTAATTTTTGAATTATAAATTTAAAGAAAATTATTGAATGTGGAATATCTTAATATAGCTTAAATTTATGAATGTAAATCACATGTTTACATTGTAGATGAGCAACTTTCTAGTATTAAACAAATTAGCAGTCATCTCCAGTATCAATTGGTAGTGAAAGGGGTAACACTAGATTTTTTATCTAAGTAAAATATTATAATATTCTATAACAAAAGAAAAAAATATTTTAGCTGTAGAATTAAATTTTTTTTCTCAGTGGATTACATGCACAGATAGAGAAATAAAAAAAACCCGTCATTGTTAATTTCTGTTAAAAAAGCTGTGGTCATATAAATTTTTTTTTATTTTGATGAAAGCTGTGTTTTTGAATTGAGAACTTTCCTTTTAAAAATTACTTTATAATAATATGCTAGCTCTCTTGAATTTTTCATATTAATCTTTATGAATATTTTATATTAAACATAATACAAAACTATGTTACTGTGTTGTGAAAATATATGTAAATGAAAGAAGTTTGAAGCCTTTTGTCAAGCTTTCACGCAATTTAATGAAAATTTTTACGTAATTTATATATTTTTTTGATATTACAATTTTTCATCATTCTTTCCTCTTATTTTAGCTTATTTAGACAGGTGGTTTTGAATTTCCGATTGTAATTATAAAATGAAAATATTTTTGCTGATTAAATTCTTACATTTGTAAATCACTGCTTTTTAATAGTAGCTGTTTTAGAACTACTTTAAATTTATTTATTTTTCTTGCCGCAAAACAACATGTACTAAACTAACACCGTTAATTTAATTGAAAGCTGAACTATTTTTTATAACTTACCACTTTTTATTATAAGCCTATTAAATATTTCATTTTATCCTTACAATTAATTTCAATTTAATTACTCTCCTTACAATTTAAGAATTTCTCTAACATCATTAAAATATTGACACAAAAATTTTTCACTTTGATATTCTTATTTATGATCATACCAAACAAATTATTAGCAAAATTACTACTGATCCCTTCAACTTAATTTATTTTTACTTTATCGTTTTTCAACGTCCTGTATTAGCTAAAATTCTTTATAAAACAATTTTCCTTTATACACAGAAACTCACTCCCATAGTCAGTATCAACATACAAAAACATTCAAATCTAACACCCCCTTTGGTATAAAGTTTTTTACTACGATTCAAACTGAAAACGTTTCTTTCAGAAAAAAATTTATACATGCAGTTGCGAGGATGAAAAGTTTTTTCATTTCTTGAGCAGATTCTGTTGATATTGTCCGGCCACCGATCGCCATCAATCCAATCCGCTACAGTGTATATTAATTACATTGTATTACAATAATTACATTGTTTACAATGTAAGTAAATCATACAGAATAACAATAAGATGTTTTTATATAACAACTAATTAAGAAACACAATATCTAAGAAAAATTGAATAATGAATTGACATTTTAACTGTAATAATGAGACTGAACATTTTAACTGCAATTAATTATATTACAATAAATTATAGGTAATTCACATAATGAAATTAAACAATTCAATTATGTAACTGTAACTTTCTACTGATAATTATTTGCAGTTTTGAACCAAGTTTACTAGTGGAAGTTATCAGCAGCGATTTCAAATACTAATCAGATAACTTAACATAATATTTTTTCGCACCATATATACAGAAAGAAATGATTAAAAGTGTGAATTTTTCAGACATTTTTTTTTTTTATGATTGCTCATTATTAATTTTTTGTAATAAGAGTAAGTTATCAACATATTTGAATTTATTCTTTTGTTAATCATTTTGCATTAAAGTATAATTACATATTTTAAGAACTATTTCTAAAATGAAACACTGACATCCATTGTTCAGAATTAAATCTTTTGCCTCCCTCATTCTTGGATGAAATTTCATAAATAAATTGCAAATATAAATTTATTGATTTCTTAAAAATCAAATGGTTTTTTGATATTTTGTTTCACGCTAAAATTTTTTTGTTTTTGTTCGATATATATAAAATTATTTTCTTTATTAATCTTTGTTATATTCATTTTTATAGTGAATATTTTATATAATTTATGATATTCATTTTTTTATGTTGATTGATATGATATACTTTAGAACCTTCTTTTTTCAATTCCTTCTATTAGCTCACATATATATATCTTGTTCAAATTTTTAGTCGTTCATAAAATACTTTTCATTCCTCCACTCAAGTTCAAATAATTTTTTTTTTAAACTTACAGTGGATGACACTTGATGTTAATACAGTTTTTTCAACTATTAATTCACTCATTAAATTTAATTAATTAATTTTAGCTTTTTTAGATTTAAAGTTGTATATTTCTACCAATAGATGGCGCCAGATAAACTTAAAAAAAAAATGATTGAAAATTATTTATAAAGGGCTTTCTTACAATAGAGTGAAAAAAAAAGTAGGAATTGACTTTAAATTTTTTTTTTTTTATATTACTTGTTTATGTTGAATACCTAAGATGTTACAATGTCTTATTGAAACATAACTTTGAGGTTGATTTTTGAAATAAATTACTTGAAGTGTCACTTCCCTAAAGTGTATATTTTGTGTGCACATATTCTTTATAATCACAAAATTTTATAAATAGGCATTAACACTAAAAGGGTCTTAATAGGACAATTAAGCATCAGAATTATTTTGAAAATCATGGTTTCTCATAAACATATTTTTTGCAATTTAAAGTGCTTAACCAATGCAATTAACTTTACTTAGTATATTGGTCAATAGATGGCAGCACTATTTTTGAATAATTTCGTTTGCTTAATAAAACTATTCTGTAGTTACATCTACACTACAGTTAAAAGATTCTTTGTTGTTTACAAACCGAAATGGCATAGTAGTTGTGACCAACAAATATGCATTTAAAGTGAAATCGAAATACAGTATTTTTATATTCTTATTATCATTTCAATATATTCGATATCGAATCATATATATTCGATATCGAATCATATATATTCGATAATTTATTTATAATATCATATTATAAATAAATTATCGGAAATATATATGATTTCTTATTCAATTTTTTTATTAAGCTTTGTTGTTAATATTTATTTTAATGATTTTAAAGTGACGATATTAATATTTTTTACTATCATAAAAAATGTGTTTGATTTTTAAATTTCGAACATTTTTAAGACCAACCTTCTGTCAAGGCATAAGAAATATAATTATTATGTATATGCGGTTAATTTAAAAATAGTCTATATAAATTAAAATTTAGAACATAATGTAATGATACAATAATGTGTATGATAGGTTGAAAAAATACAAAAATAATCGTAGGCAAGGCAAAAATTATCATAATTTTAATTCTTTAAGCATCGAAATTTTCATTAGAATTTCCACTAAACCACATATTGATATGTAATTCAGACCTCTCATAGAAACCAATTATTTAAGCAGTTTGCAAAACTGAGAGGTAAACATTGAAATTAATTTTTTTTTTTTTTTGGTTAATTTTAAAAATATTGTAAGGTGCCAGTTCCAACTTTAGTCATTGCAAGTTGTTAATATAGAAAAAGTTGCAAGATTATCAAATTACATGAATGCATAACTTTAAGCATCGAAATTCCTATTGGAATTAGAATTTCCAGTGAACCATATATTAACATGTAGTTCAGACCTCTCATAGAAACCAATCATTAAAGCACTTTTTAAAAATGAGAGGTATACATTGAAATCATATTTTTTTTCTTTGGTTAATTTAAAAAGAAATGAATGGTGTTAGTTCCAATTTTATAAATAGAAATATAGAAAAAGTTGCAAGATTAACAATTATCATCAATGCACAAGTCGTTTAAAAGTTTTTTGGCAGTGATAATGCTTTTCTTATGCTGTTTCAGAATTGTTTAAAAAAGGATATATATTGCTGCTTTCTGAATGCCGGTCATTTTTACCTGAGGTCATTCACCTTTAAAACGACTGGCTTGTGTGTCTGTCTGTGTCTAATCCTCAGTGTCCTGCAGTACGGGACGGACACCCCATGAATAATCTACTCATGGATGGAGGGAAAGGGGCAGCTTCTGTTACGATGAAGCACCAGAAAGTAGACGTTTGACTTGGCTCCGAGTCGCTGAAGAAGAAGGGAAGTGTCTTCAGGGAGGACTTCTAGAGGAAACTACCCCTCATTTGCGTATCGCATGGGAGAAAACCCGGAAACTTCCACCAGGTAGTCCGACTAAAGGGGTAAAATGATGACTGGCTTATAACAGACTAAACGTTGCCTACAGTGAATAATGGGTGACAGTCCACAAGCAATTTGGAAAGAAAACAATAGGAGTAATAGGATTTTCTAATAAGACTAATAGGATCGTAGAGAGTTGCGGGAGGCATTGTTACTCCGCGTCCGTAGCTTATCTTCAAATTTCAAGCGCCCCCTGGGTAGTGCTGCGTGAGTAACGTCGGTGCAGCATTTATGACATAAAAGATCACAGTCTAAGTATGTACCAGCTGCATTAGGAAAAAAAAACTATAAATGATTCCTTTTACAATTTTAATATGCCTCTATGACAGTTTGGTATGTCGCTCTTTGGTCATTTTGTGCACGTGAGGGCTAAACATTTCGGGACCTACAGTTTAACGTGGATTTTGAAACACTCACAAACATCCATGCCACCGCCAGTTTTCGAACCTGAAGCATGTGGTACCAAAGGACAGAACAGGAGAGCAGAGATTTGAATCCGCTGGTGGCGTTGTTGTAGTCACTGATTTTAGAAACGGGAAGATTCGATCGCGGTTTTGACAATGTGTGTAGAGCCTTTCTCAAGATAGTCAAGCTGCCTGATATGGTATTTCCTAGTTTTCTTTCATATAACACACAAATGATTAGTTACCAAAAAGTCTTCCGATGTTCTGTTCTCTTTTCGTCGGTGGACTTTCATGGTTACATTAAGCCCACTGATGTTCCTCTTTCTTTAGTAGGCGTCTGCATGATCCTAGGTACGGAGTGAGGTATGGAGAAAAGAAAGTAGGCAGGAGAACTCAGGATGATAACATCAGGATTTAGGAGGGCGAATACTTTACTTATATACGAGGCACAAATGTGGGGTGGTTTCCTCTAAAACGTCCTCCCGGAAGGCACTTTTCTCCTCTCAACTCTTGTCGGTGGACTGTTCGAGGTTACATCAGGTCCGCCAATGTTCCACCTTCACCTTTCTAACAAGCAGGAGGTTGCATAGCCCTATGTAGGGGGATGAGGTATGGAGTAAAGAAAGTGTGCAGGAGAATTCAGGATGATAACTTCAGGATTCAGGAGGACGAATTCGTTAAAGTCACTACTTTCATAAATGAGACACAATGATGGTTGTGACTGCATGCATCAACTTTTCGCATCAACACTCAAGTTGGTGATTGCCAAAATGGTGATTTTGCACAATATGGTGATTGCCAAAAATATGTAACATAGTTTGGATAGTTAAAGCTGATAAAGATTCTGAACAAATTCAGTATTACTGTATGAATTTCTTTCAGTGTAAAATGGAACAGAATGTTAATAAATTCACAAAAATAACGTATAATAATTTATAATAAATTCATAACGTATTAATCAATAACTTAATAAATTAATAACGTGTAATAAATTCACGAAAATAATGTAAGATAAGTATTTAAAAATGTTTCATCATTAAGTTTTCTTTGCATCGAAAATTGCATAGTTATTTTAAAAAAACATTTTCGTTTTTTTTTTTTTTTTTTTTATTTATTTATTATTATTACGGAATTACAATTATTTTTGAAATTTCAACTCCGTTACCATGACAACATTAAAAAGGATCACGTGATTGAATCCTTGAAAATTCCATCTAGCTCGATCCATTCATAAAAAAAAAAAACTATTTCAATTAAAAAAAAAAAAAAAAATTAATTTAAAAGAATCTAAGTTTTAAATAACTGAATTATTTTATACGTGCTAGTAATTTAATATATTTCAAATATGCATTAGTAATATTTAAATTTTTATCTCTTTGCTAACGTTGAAAACTTATCTTGAACATTCTCCTTGACACATTTCCGAGTAAAAAGATCTGGATTATCATGTCTGGTACTTAAATCGAAACAGACACATCGGTTTGTCATCTGATAAGAAGATGAGCCAGCTTTTTATTTTTCTTCTGGGATAATGTTTGTAATCAATTCCTGAACAAATATAAAGATGTTCATCACCTGCTTACAGATTATGTTGAAGGACGACCTTCTACAAATCTATAAGTTGTTTTCCTTACCTTTTTTTTACTAAGCTTTTTATTTTGGTATCAATATCAGTGAAGGTTTGAAATAAATTTCTGTATCATTCTGTAAATCTCTGTATCATTCTTTATTAAAATTAAATCGTTTTCTTCACAAATAGAGATTTTAATATTGGAGTATAACATATATATTTTATATGGTATAATATTTTTTAATGAATTTGGTCATTTTTATGCAACGAAAAACTTTGCCTTTTTGCAACAAATTTTTAAGCTGATTAGGTATGAAGGCCGTCCGTCTGAAAACTCATACATTATTTTCACTTTTTTTCCTCTTATATTCTAAACATGCATTCAAGTATAAATTTGTTATTATAATATTACTCGATAATGATTCATTTAGTATTGAAATTTAAAAAAAAAATAATAATAAAATGAAACGCTTTCGCCCCATTTGGATAGTATTGTAGTTAGAATAATCTTCTTCTAGTGAATTGAAAATCTGAGTGGACAGAAGATCAGGCTTCTGATTGCTGACGTTCTGAGACGTGTGATCTTAACATCTGGTGGGAATCCAGCTTTTAATACCATCTGCCGTACTAAAATATCCAAAGACTAAACTAACTTTATTTTGACTGTCAGGGTAAAAAGAGGTTTATATATATATCACTTGCCTATCACTCAATTCCGACAGCAGACAAGCAGTGTTGTGGGTAGTTACATTATATGCAATTAGTGTTTGTACTAATGAGAACAACCTGTCACTCAAATCTGATAGCAGATAATCAGTGTCATGGATAATGAGACTCATTTATCGAATGTCTGTGCGACCTTTACAACTACAGAGAGGATATGGACTACGTCATGAGAGACGAATGTATATTCTTTAACAAGTACACAATAATAACCTATCACTCAAATCCGACAGCAGATAGGCAATATCGTGGATATTTATACTACATGCAATTATTGTATTGTACTCATGAGAACAACCCGCCATTCAAATCTGACAGCAGATAACCAATGTCATGGATAACGAGACCTTATGAAATTAGGGATTGTCTGTTCGATCTTCACAAGTTGAAACAATTCCACATGGGATATGGACTACAGCATCAGTTGTTGCATCGTGACTGGTGCTAGACCATGGGCTGAGGAAGTGTCGACTCCAAGAAGAAGTGAGGGAAGCTGACCCCCACTTGATGGAGTTTCCTAAAGGGAGGTTTTTGAGAGAAGAAAAGAGATATTTCTGCGACGAGTCGGCCAGAAGTGTTTTTTTTCTCTAAAGTGACTGAACAGGTATGGAGCTTCCGCCTGTTTCCAAAGTGAGCCCTTTGTCATTTCGTGTGATAATTAAGGTCTGCAGATTCGACTTATATTCGAGAACTCTGAAAATCTTCGTCCTTGGGTGCACTGCATTTGCAAATCAAATTTAATTCTTTATTTTTCATTTTTTTTTGTAAATAATAGCTCCGTAATAAAAAGAGTTTACTATAATATATATATATATATATAATGTTTGTAAATAAAAATTAAAGTGTTCCCATGAAACTGAAAGTGGCTCTCTTCTTGAAGACGTCATAGGTCTAGTATAGACCGAGACGTTATTTTGATGGCTTAACGTGTTCACAAAAAAACTGCCTCATACGATGTTCATTTTACTTTATTTATATATATATATATATATATATATATATATATATATATATATATATATATATATATATTTGCAATTTGTAATTTTTTCCCCATATTTTTAGATATCGTGGAAAAACTAAACCACGGAATGTGATACAGCTATGATTTAATGAAAAAGTATGTACTTATTTATTAGAGAAATATTTCATTCCATGTTTTCTATTTTTATCTTAGACTTGATATCTCATATCTCGACGACTCATATAGTTTGGGTCCATTTTTGCCAATAATGCGCCAGTCTAGACGCAAGAATGTAATTTGTTACGGTCTCCTATTAAGCCAAAACATTAGTTCCATTTTAAAATTGCGGCAAAACAAAGAAGGCATGGTTGTTACTAAACAATACATTAAAATGCACAAATCTGTGTGGATCAACACATATTTGTGAACAAACATTTTATTTCAGGCATGAATATATATATATATATGGGGGGGGTTGTGATTCGGAATCCACTTTAAGTCTTAGGTCCCGGTCTAATAGGACTGTAGGGCGAAAGGGTGGACAACCCTACCTGTAAAAAGAAAAGATCTCCTGTCTCGAAATCTGTCAACAGCAGACGACCTTCGTCCACCACGGGGCTATTGCGCCAATGAAGAAGAAGATGCATACATCAATAATAGATCAGAGTTTTTTTTTGTTTGTGTGCTGTTTGTGGTCAATTAATGTGAGGAAATGCGTAGATGTGAGATTTAATCACAGTGGTTGTTACAAAAAAAGCGCATTTAAAGAAGTGACTTGTAAATTGTAAACTGTGACTGCAACGCAAGATATGGTGTTGAAATCAAATCAATTCCCTATTTCTTCGGACTGGAGAAAAAGACTGAGTAATGTCTCCTGAGAAGGCATTAAAAAAAAAAAAAAATATCTTCCATTTATCGTATATTTAGGGAAAAACTAGTATTCTCATTTTTTTTTAATAAAAATAATTTTTATTTTTCCAAAATTCCAGTAATTAATATTAAAATTAAATGTTAAAGAGGCAATTTAATTTTATCCACCAATAATACAATCCGTAGCGAAGACAGTGATTGCCACAGCAGCAAACCAAATAAGTATTGAACGACTATTCTTAACATTAAGACTTAGAAATGCTATGTTGGATCAACAACGAAATGTTATCATGTTGGAACTTACGTTGGATCAACGACGAAAGAAGATCTAATAGAAGCCATTCTATTATTTATCCTATTATTCTATTATTAATTGCATCATAAGTGCATATATGCGCAGAAATTTCCTGAACATTATCACCGATTACACATATATGTTCTCCTTTTCTAGTGCAAAGTGACGGAATAAAGTAATTTTCCTGATAAAAGTAATTCTAAAAAAAACCGATAAAAATGGACGACTTTCGAATAGTAGTGAAGAAGGAAATAGACCAACAAAATCTATCAATAATCAAAAACAGACCAACAAAGACCTACATGAATATTTTGAACAATTACGTTATTTTCGAAATTATTCATAAAAAATAAAGCATTTTACGTCTTCAAAGCACTTCACGTCCTCAAGCAAAAATTAGAAGGGGAGATAATTGAATAAAATAAGCCAAAAATAAAAACATTTGCAACATGAGGAATTCCATCACGTCCATAATTGCAATCAAGATTTATTGGTCAACATTTTTAACACTCTTTGAAACAATTTCATCACGAAAAATTCGTAAACATTGTGTTATTTACAAGAAAAAAAAATGAAAAAGAAGAAAAGATTCATTTTATCAATGTGATAACTGTCTTGTGGCTTTATGTGTTGAACATTTCAAGTACTATCATACGGTACAAAACTATTAAATTGAATTTCTGAAATTATTTTCAATGTATAACAATATATATTTTCAATATCTTTTCTTTTTTTCATTTTTTTTTTTCTTTTTTTTATCGTTTGGTTTTCGTTTATTTTTTATTTTTTTAATCGGTGTTTTTTTTTTTTTTTTTTTTTTTTTTAATCGTTTGGTGTTTTCTTTTCTTTTTATCGTTTGGCGATATGGGCTAATTTTCTACTTTTTCAAATGATGCAAATCTGTTAAGAACAAAAAACATTTAACATATTACAAATATACCATAATATTTTTACAACATATTACAAATACAGCCTAACTAAATCTATCATCTTTGTGATTAAAATGCACACTTTTCTTTTGTCTTAAACTATTTTGTAATACATTGATACTTATTGATCTGGTAGTTATTTTTATAGGATAAATGTAATTTTTTTTATAAGCAAATTTAGAGTGTAAGGATGTCTTTTAAGTGAATTCAAAAGCTACACCTTTAAAATTGAAAAAAGTACTTTGTTAAACAAAAACTGTTTTTATAGATACGTCATTTATTGAATGTCATTGAATTTATTTCAAAATTTTTTTTTCTAAATTTATTAGAAAAGATCATCACACATAATGAAAAACATCATACTACTTTTTTGTTCATCTAAATCATAAAATCATTTGAACATAGCACATAAGTATATAATATGATGGTACATAAAATTACGATAAAGCTACAATAGTCGGTTTTAGAAGTTGGTAGTCGTTATAAAAAATCCAACTCAGGAGTCGGAAATGTTTTGGCCGTCTCCTCACACCTGGTAAAAATCCAAAAATTACTGCCAATCCATGTTAATCATTTTTAAAAAAGCGATGTGAAGCAATATGTTGCAACCCAAATCAAACTGTATAGGGGCAACTTTTTAAAAGTGATGTGGTGTGGTGTAGTAGTAACAATGTACATCATCACTGGAATCGAACTCGAGTTCAGTCACTTGCAATCATTGAATCATAAGAGTAGAAAAATTTACCTATCAATTTTGTAAAAAAATTAATAATAGAAACTGTAGATCAACTAAAGAAAATAAATTACAAAAAAATTTTGCAAATTGGGCATCAATTTTTTTTTGATCTACACTTTTTTTTTTTTGTAATATTTAAACACACATTATCTAATTTTTCTGCGTATCCCTATCTCATCAGAGATATGCAGATTTCTGATGATCATGGCATGTATAGAAAAAAACTGATGACTATTTATACATTTATATCAGAAAGTAAATAAAAATCTGAATAAATGGATTATTATGCTGTTATGTTGTAGTATTTAGTTTAATTTTCCTATCCTAAAGATAAACGACTGATTAATTTAATATTTATGTCTAAAAAATTTATTTACAAATATATTTTATCCCTAAACACAAATTTTAAGGTTTGCGTATTTTACTGCATGCGCATGCCAAATAATGTTAATAATAACAGCGCTGTAAACGTTACAATTCATAAACAATAATTGTAAACGTTATTAGATATAAAAGTAACCATTGAAAAATTCTACAGTCTTGCAAATTGTAAACCATGAAGAAAAATTATTCTGAATCGTTATTTAATAAATAAAAAGAATTTAGAACATTAAAAAAAAAAAAATGTTAATAATGCCTATTATATAACAGAACATTTGAAATAAATAAAATGATTAAAAAAAAGAATCAGAATCGTGTAAAATTCAATAATCATGCTGCCAGATGGCGCCAATTGTTAACAATAAAAAATAATTTTAATTTAATAAAAATTACTAATAAGAATTATCCAATAATCGTTTGCAGTCTACAGCACTAAGTGAAAGAACGTGCATAAAACGTAATTTTGATGGGACAGGTTTTTTTTAGCAATTCCATAAAATATGCAATAAGTTCAAAAACAAACATTCTGGTACAATTTTTTGTTTTATTAACTAACTAGCAGATATTGCCCTACTACAGGAAATAAAAAGTTGTTTTTTTTTTAATTTTATGATAAATAAAATATTGTGAAAGATAAACAAGAATCAAGTGAAATTCTCAATCTCAGATGCAAAACATATGGCAACGATTAAAAATGATCATCTGGCATATTATAAAAGAAAAAAATTATTCTCAATCATTTTTTATTAATAAAAAAGAATTTATAATGCAAAAAGATTAATTCTAAGTCTTTTTAATAGAACATTTGAAACAAATAAAAACAATTATGTAAATTTCGATCAACACACCCTAGATGGTCGCCAGTCCTTACCAATAAGAAGTTTCAAATTAAATTAAAAATAATTAATAAGTATTATCCGATAGTAGCGTTGTTGTGCGCTGCAGCCTTTGCTTTTATAAGTCAATAGTGTAGCTTTTTTTCAATTTTTCTCATTTGAAGAGTTTTGACAATTCGTTCAGAGGAGAGAAGAAAGTATATTCTTTGACTACACATAATACACTCATGTCCATAAATTAATGATAATCCAGAATCACACAGAAATTGAACTCTAAAATAAAAATTTCACCTGTAGAATTATCACACACATCTTGAAGAAGAATATGCAAATTACAGGAAACCACCAAATGGCGCGGATAGTACGTCACAATGACAAGAGTGTAAGAGAGGGCTATACAAGGATTGGTGGCAAAAAGTAAAATTGTTCACAAGCGCTTTAAAAGCCTTTCAGTGCAATAACCGCATAGTTATGGCACAAAGGAAGCATTTGGATGATTTTTTACGTGGTAGAATTATCGGACGACTGGAATGTGGACGTACCCAGCTGGAAGTATCCGAGGAACTTGGAATCGCCCAGAGTGTCATCTTCAGGCTTTGGCAACAATTCCAAGATGATGGTAATGTGAGTAGATGTTACAGCACAGGTCGCCCCCGAGTTACAATGCCGAATGAGGACCGGTATTTAGCAGTTACTGCCAAAAGAAACAGACGGAGTACAGCATCAGACCTGTCTCTTCAGCTACGGTACGACAGTTTCAAGGCAGACCGTGTACAGATGCTTAGGGCACATTGGTCTATATGCTCGTAGGCCTGTCAGATATGTTCCTCTTACCGCAACTCACTGTCGCCTGCGATTAACCTGGAATAGAGCATGCATTGTGGACACCGCAACAGTGGTCTTGTGTGATGTTTTCCGACGAGTCCAGGTTTAGTTTGCAGTCTGATTCTCGCCGGACTTTCATATGGGAGCGCCAGCTACCAGTTATCACCAAGAGAACAGCATTGAACGACACCGTTACGGTGGTGCAGGATGGCTCGTTTGGGGAGAATTATTCTTGGTTCCAGAACTGACCTGCATATTCAGAGTGTAACGATGACGGAGGCCACATCTATCGGAAGGTCATTCTGGAACAACATGTGCGTTTGTTTCGGGGCGCCATGGGTGCTGAATTTCTGTTTATGGATGACAACGCCCGTCCTCACCGTGCAAACATTGTAGACGAATGCCTTCAATTGGAGGATATCACACGTATGGATTGCCCAGCACACTCACCGGACTTGAATCAATAGAGCATGTGTGGGATATGCTTGGCCGACGAATTGCAGCCCGTCAACCCCCTCCCACCTGTCAACCCAGAACTTCGGAGGGCATTGCTTGATGAGTGGTGTAATATTCCCCAAGATCAGATTGATAATTTGATACTCAGCATGCCTAGGCGTTGTAAGGCCTGTATGGCATCGTCCGGGAGACATACTCCATATTAACCATCATACTAACCATGTTATACTGTTTTTCGTAAATAGGTTCTTTTTTGAAATTTGCTCAGGAGTAAAAATCGCAATTTTTATTAATTATGCCAAACATATAGCATCTTTTTTGCTCTCTTTTACCTTTTGTTTAATAAATAGACTTTACAAATAAGTCAAATTTGTTTTGCTTCTGTCTCTTTCTTTGCCTGAACTTCATTATCCTTAATTTATGGACATGAGTGTAATAACCTATCACTCAAATATGACAGCAGACGAGCAGTATTGTGCGTAGTTATATTACATGCAATGAATGTTTTGTACTAATGAGAACAACCTGTCACTCAATTCTCATAGCAGATATTAAGTATGTAATGAGACTCCTGAAATTAGCGATAGCTTACACAGGTCGAAACGATAACAAATGGAATATGGACAACACCATGAGTTGTTCCATCGTGATGGTGATAAACTACAAGCTGTGAAATGTCTACTCCAATGAGAAGTGACGGAAACTGGATGAGATTTAATCTTAAAAGGAGATTTTTGGAGAAGAAAAAGAGTGCTGCACGAGTCAACCAGAAGAGTTGTTTTTTTTTTTTTTTTTGAAGTGGCTGAATAGGTCGGAGTTTCCGCCTGTTTTTCAATGTGAACCCCTTGAGGCTTCGTTTATCACGCCGTGTGATAATTAACTGCCACAGAGCAGGCAATTAGATTTGACTTAGACTTGAGAATTCTGAAAAATCTCCGATCTTGAGTTATAAAATTTCATTTCTTTGGATAATAACTCAAAGTTCATTATTTGTATATATAGTACTTGTAAATAAAATTTAAAGTGTTCCCCTGAACCTTAAAGTGGCCTCTTCTTGAAACTGTTATAGGTTTAATATAAACCGAGACCTTACAATAGTGATTTTGACTGTGATAAGACATAGACATTCGAATATTTTGGATTTTCTTAATTTACTCAAATTCGGCAAAATAACCGTTGAAAATCCAAGCCTGCCATTGTGTGGGAAACAATATTGATCCGTCGAAATAATGTTACCTACTGCAAAACTGATCAAAAAAAAAAAAAGATAAGAAATTCATGTACCACATACAAATCATGAAAATGCCCTCTTTCTGCATTAGAGCAAAAACAATTATTTTGAATTTGGATTCTTAAAAAAATGCAAATGAAAACAACAACAAAAAAAAATAGCGAATTCTATACATCGAAGCTCACAATCGAAAATAATTACACGACGAAAAAAAAAAAAAAAAAAAAAAAAAAAAAAAATGGCATCAATTTTTTTTTTTATCCGCTCGTTCTTTCTGTTACATGTTGTCTTTTCTGAAGGCAATTAGATTTGATGTAGACTCTGAAAAGATCTCCGACCTTGGAGTGACTATACTTGTGATTTAATCGTGTACTTGTGATCAAATTTTATTTTTAAACTTTCATTTCTTTGTATAATAACCCAGCTTTGTATAATAACCATTCTTTGTATAATAACCATATTTGTATTTATAAATATTGCAGTGCTTGTAAATAAAACTTAAAGTGTTTCCATGAACCTGAAAGTGGCTCCCTTCTTGAAGCCGTAATAAGTCTAATATAGGCTGTAACGTTACAATACTGATTGTGACATCCGACATACGGATATTTTGGATTTTCTGCAATACGATACAATTGCGACCAAATAACCGTTGAAAATCCAATCTCACCATTGTAAATAAACAATATTAATCCTAATAATATTACCTACTATAAAATTTGTCAAAAAAGATAAGCAATACATGTACCATATACAAATCATGAAAAATGCCCTCCTTCCGTATTAGAGCAAAAACAATTATTTTGAATTTCAATTCTTAAAAAATGCAAATAAAAACAACAACAAAAAAAATAGGGAATTCTATACATCGAAGCTCACAATCCAAAATAATTACACGATAAAAAATTTTTCAATAAATAATGGCATCATTTTTTTTTTTTTTTATCCTCCCGTTCTTTCTGTTACATGTTGTCTCTTCTGAAGGAACTTTCTGTGCGAAATGACGAGTATAATTTTCTAGTTGACCGATCCAAATGCGGTAGTGTTTCCATTTTTTGAGTGTGTGACCCGAATGCGAAGCTATATTTGAGGTCGGGTCGTCACCAAACTAAGAATCCGTGAACGGTTTCGCAAACATTGTTTCCGAGAAAACGAGTTTCTGTTGTTCTTACAATCGAAAGACTTACTAGTTCGAAAGTTCGAAATATGAAAATCTTCAGAAGCCCTGAATTCTGGGAAAGAAATATAACCAAATAATTAGAATACATGTAGCCATCATCTAATATGTAAATTATTGATGATATATGCATACCATATATAAAAATGTCGATTGTTGAAAATTATTGCTCTAAATTAAAAATCAAAGACAATATTTAATGATGCTGTTTCACTAATGCAGCTGCCAATACAGAGACAGATAATCATTATGCCATAAGAAAAAGGCTGTACCACTGTTACTCATTTAGCACTACCCATGGGACACGTGTAGCTAGAAGATGCGCTATGGACGCGAGTAACACTAACCACTACGCTCTACGATCCTATTAGACCGTCTGTTCAGTACCTATTATTATATATATATAATATGTACTGCCGAAGAGAATACCCGATACAGTTTTGAAAATCATCGCAAATATAATCGTTATCGAAACACATATAAAAGTGAAATTATAACCAATATTTTCGGGATTTTAATTTTCTGTTCAGTACGTTTTCTAATTTTGTACTTACTAATACTTATTGTTATAATGTGCTAATCGTACGATATAGATTGTACTAATAACGTACTAATACTTATTTTATTTTCTAATACTTATTAGCTCGGAAAATTTCGAAATTTGGGAAATCTTCAGAAGCCCTGAACTCTGAGAATAAAATATATAATCAAACATTTGGATATATGTAGCCATCATCTAATATGTAAATTACTGATGATGTATGCATGCCATACTTAAAAATGTCGATTGTGAAAATTATAGTTTTAAAACAAAATCGAAAACAATTTTTAACTAACGTATAACTTTTTTTGCAATGGTTAAATAATTGCAATTTTAAAAATATAAAATAGTGGTGCTCAAAAAGGAGCACCCTATAAGAACAGATGAGCCATATGGTATTCCAGATGTATAAATAAATCGAGCCATTTTTTTAATCAATTTTCCTGTTCAAAGATGCTTTCATTATAAACAAGTAACATTTCTGATTGCTTTTTTCTTTTTTTTATTCACGAAAAGAGTAAAAACAGCGATATTGAGCCAAAGAATGATTCCGAGAAACTGAATGGTGACTTCATTTAATAGAAGTGCTAATGACTAAGAGATTTTCATTTTTAAAAATTTCCCATTGCAGCCTATGAGACTGTACCGTCTATAAGACGTGGATTTGTTCATTTAATATTAACTGAAGAAGTAGAACTACATCAGGCTGTGCATAGGAAATTTAGAAAAGTTCTTTTTGTTTACTACTTTCATAATTAAAAATATTCTACGTCTATTTCTTAGAAATATAGCGCCAACTTTCGAGAAAAATAGAAATTTACATAGCTTTATTTTAATAATTTAGAAAGTTACATTCAATTACGTGTACAAAAATAAATATATTTTTCCTCTGTTATCAAAACGATTTATTAGTACGTGTGGTCTTGGGTCTTTCACGCACGGGTGTTTTTTGAAAAACTGTTTAGTTGCGAAAAGGAATCATATTGTTTTTCAACACCCTGGTGATTATTTAGTTGAGGAAGCTGAACAATTGCAACTCGTTCTATTTCGGGGGTCATGGTAGTGGGAATAGAACGTGCATGCTCTGGCTTGTTTACTCGCACCGATGATTATTTCTGACTAATTGCCTTCAATGAGTGAACTTTGTATCATTTTCCTTCTTCCCTTTTCTTATTAATAAAAATCACATTTTTAAGCATAAGAACATGACATAGAATTTTTAGACTGAGATGTGGTACTTGATACCACATTGGAACTACGTAATCGGTACGGCCGTTGCCCAAGAACAACATAGAATATTTAGACAGAAGAACAAGATATACATTTTTAGACTTATGAACAAGATATAAATTTTTAGACATAAGAACAAGACATAGAATTTTTAGACGTAGAACAAGACATAAATTTTTAGCATAAGAACAAGGCAAAAACTTTTAGAAATAGAACAAGATATAAATTTTTAGTCATAAGAACTAGACATAAGTTAGACACAGAACAAGACATAAATTTTTAGACATAAGAACAATGAATAAATTTTTAGAAATAAGGAACAGACGTAAATCTTTAGACACAAAACAAGACATAAATTTTTAGACATAAGATCAAGGCATAAATCTTTAGACATAAGAACGACATAAATCTTTAGACATAAAAACAAGACATAAATTTTTATGCATAAGAGCAAGGCATAAATTTTTAGACATTAGAACCAGTTGTAAATTTTCAGACATAAGAAAAGAATTTTTAGACATAGAATAAAACATAGAATTTTTAGACATAGAACAAGATATATATTTTTAGATATAAGAACAAAGCATAGAATTTTTAGACATTAGAACCAGACATAAATCTTTAGACAAAAAAGAACTAGACATAAATCTTCAGACATAGAACAAGATATATATTTTTAGACATAACAAAAGGGCATATAATTTTTAGACTTAAAAACAAGAAAAACTTTTAGACAAACAAAACACACAATTTTTAGACATAGAACAAGAAATAGAACTTTGTTATTAAACAAATTATAAAAACATCTCCATTACATGATTGTAAGATGAAGGAATATTCTGATAAACATTTAAAAAAGAAATTAGGGTTGGAAGATTGGACTGCGTAGCGACTATTGACCCACATATTGGGAGCTTAATGGGGACAATTAAAGGGACTCTACACTCTACAGAGTAGATACGCATCCCTGTCTACGAAAATATAAACTATACTTCTAGCTCGATTATAAAAGACATTGCAAATTTAGTAGCTCAGCCGGAACTGCTTACAGTTTATTTTTAGGCATATGAACAAGATTTAAATTTTTAGATACAGAACAAGATATAGAATTTTTAGACATAAGAGCAAGACATAAAATTTTTAGGCATAGAACAAGACATGTAATTTTTAGACTTAAGAACAAAAATTTTTAGACATAGAACAAGAGATAGAAGTTTTAGGTATACGAACAAAAGATAGAATTTTAAGCAGAAAACAAAACAAATTTGACATAGAACTAAACATAAATTTTTTGACATAGACCAAGATAATAATTTTGATATAATTTTTAGAACAAGACATAAATTTTTAGACATAGAGCAAGACATAAAATTATTTTATTAAAAAAAAAAACACATCCATTATTTGATTGTAAGAAGAAGGAATATGTTGATAAACATCTTAAAAGGAAGACTGGTGAGTGGAGACTGACTTTCTGAGACTGGACTGTCAGCAACTACTGAATCTTCTATTGTGAGCTTAATGAGGACCCTTCAAAAGATTCTACACTCTACAGTGTAGATATGCATCCCTAGTTGCGTAAACAAAAACAGTTCAGAAATTTTGCTTCTGGCTCGATTGCAGAAAACATAGCAAATTTAGTGGTACTGCCTGAACTGTTTATAATCTATTAAATCATGTTAATTTTATATGTTCTGAAGCATGTTACAGGCATTCCGTTATGTATCAACGTCAGGAAAGATCACGTTAGAGTGATGAGCATATTTGTTGGGGAAGTGGTGAGAAGTACTGTGCCCAAAAAGGGAGACCAATTATTATTTTTTTTCAAAAACTCTTTATTTATTCTTCCAAATGTATTTCATCGCCTTCAAAGTTATCCCCTCTGGACACAATGCACTTATGCCAACGTTTTTCCATTCTTCAATACATGCTAAAAAGTCATCGGCAGGGATGGCCTTCAAAGCGGGCGGCGATTCATGTTGAATATCTTCAATCGACTCAAAATGGTGTCCCAGGAGTGGTCGTTTGAGTTTAAGGAATAGCCAGAAGTCGCACGGTGTGAATACGGTTGTTGTGGAACGATATGGGTTTCATTTTTGGCGAAAAAGTCACAAAGAACCAATGCGGTGTGAGCTGGCGTATTCAGTGTTTTCGGTACCAATCGAGGTTTGAGGCCCAAAATGGAGTTGAATGATCCTTTTGAAATTCCAATATCATCAGCAAGGTCTCTAATTGTAAATCGACGCAAGAGATTTGCAAGCACCAAATCTTTAATGTTTTGGACGTGAGCTTCGTCGGTTGAGGTTGAGGATTGACCAGAGGGCTGTTGTCTTCAACGCCTTCTCTGCCTTCTTTGAACTGTTTATACCATTTGTAAATATTTCTTTCCGATATAGGAATGCTCATCAAATGACTTCTGCAACATTCTATACGTTTCCGCAAACAAAATTGAATGCAAGTTCTGTGCTCAATTCATTCAGACATTTCCAAAATCGCCGGAATCAGTTTCAGCGTCTCTCAAAAGTCAAGCGTAACTCAAACACTAATGAATATTTTTATAACAAAAATTCTTTAAACAAGTTTTCTTTAAATTTGTTATTTAATTACAAAATCAAAAGCTTTCAAATTATTAGAACTTTATTTTTATACTGAAATATATTTTAAAAATTAATTTGTATTTCTTCCATCATTTAGTATTAATTTTAATGAAACTTTTTAAAGAAAAAAAATTACATTTAAATGTTTTAAAAACTCAAATTGAATTATTAATTTCACAATATTTATGTAGAAGAGATTCATTATAGTTTAGTAAGAGTTTTCTAATTATAACTCTAACACTCAGAAGTGTAAATTTTTTCTCTGATTTTATTATTTTTTTATCTAGTGAAAAGAATTTATTATTTCTTTGAATTTATTTTTTTTATCTAGTGAAAAGAATTTAAATATTTTCTTTGAATTTATTTTTTTATCTAGGTGAAAAAAATTTATTATTTTCGCTGAATTTATTATTTTTTTTTTTATCTAGTAACCAGAATTTTTTTAAATATGTCTATTTATTTATTAATTAAATAAAAATCGTATTGTTTTTATTTTTAAATGCACTTCTAAACTACTTACTTCAAAAATCGTCTGTGAAAGAATTACGAATTCGAGATATCACATAGTTATTTAAATATTTTCATTCACCATTTTGATGCATAATTCGTATGGATTAATTTATTTTTTTATTCTGTTTTTTTTTTTTTTTTCATGAGTAAATAATTTGTAAACAATTGAATGAAATTAAGTGTTGTTTTAAAAATTGTATTGAATTTAAAATAAATTTTTGCGATTGTATTCTTTTAAATTTTTATTTTTTAAACGCTATATTACAGGGTTTAAAATTTATTTCTCCATTGTTAATTTCTTTTCACTTTCCTTTAACGAAATAAATTAAATATTTTTTGTGCTATTTCTGTCGTTGTTCTTTTGATACCAATTAGAAATCGATAGAAAAATTTGCTGCTATTTTTTTAAATTAAAGAGATTCTTTTGCCCGTTTATGTGAAAATTATATTTTTAAGTAAAATTTATTTAATTTTATTAATTTTTTTATATTTTTTAATTAAATAAAAATCGTATTCATTTTATTTTTAATGCACTTTCGAACTTTTTTTCTTCAAAAATCGTCTGCGATAGAATTACGAATGCCAAATAACGTCAAAGCTATTTAAATATTTTTATTCACCTTTCTGATGCATAATTCGTATGGATTAATTTATTTTTTTTAATTCTGCATTTTTTTTCATGAATAAATAATTTGCAAAAATTTGAATAAAATTAAGTGTTGTTTTAAAAATTATATTTAAATTAAAATAAATTTTTGCGATTTTATTCTTTTAAAATTATTTTTTGTATTTTTAAACGCTCTATTATAGGGTTTAAAATTTATTTCTCCATTCTTAATTTCTTTTTTAATTCCTACTATTAGTGCACACTCTCCCTATATATATATATATTGTTCAAAATCGTATTCAAATTTAAAAATCAAATAAAAATTGTATTTATTTAATTTTTAAATTCACTTCCAAACTATTTACTTCAAAAATTGTCTGCGAAAGAATTACGAATGCGAGATGACGTCATAATTATTTAAATATTTGTATTCACTTTTTTTGATGCATAATTCGTATGGATTAATTTATTTGTTATTCGACATTTTCTCATGAGTAAATAATTTGTAAAAATTTGAATGAAATTAAGTGTTGTTTAAAAATTATCTTGAAATTAAAATAAATTTTTGAGATTGTATTGTTTAAAATTCATTTTTTAAATGCATTTTATTTTTTTATGCATATGCATTTTTATGCATATGCATTTATAATTTAAATGCATTTAAAAATTTTTAAATGTATTAAATCATTTAAATGCATTTTAAACCCTATAGTTACTTTTTATTTCTCCATTCTTAATTTCTTTTTTATTTTCCGAAATAAATTAAATATTTTTTGTGCTATTTATGTCGTCATTCTTTTGATACAGCTTTAACAAATTAGAAATCGATACAAGAAATAGCTATTTTTAAATTAAAGAGATTCTTTTGCCTGTTTATGTAGAAATTATATTTTAAGTAAAATGCATTTCATTCTATTAAACATTTTTATTTTTAATTAAATAAAAATTGTATTTATTTTATTTTTAAAAGCACGTCCAAACTATTTTTACTTCAAAAATTGTCTGCGATAGAATTATGAATGCGAGATGACGTCATAACTATTTAAATATTTGTATTCACCTTTCTGATACATAATTCGTATGAATTAATATATTTTTATTCTGCATTTTTTTGTGAGTAAATAATTTGTACGCATTTAAATGAAATTAACTGTTGTTTTCAAATTACCTTGAATTTAAAATAAATTTTTTTAAATGTATTTTTTTAATTATTATTTTTGGGGTTTTTAAATATTCTATAAAATTTATTTTTCCATTCTTAATTTCTTTTAATTATATTCATTTTTTTATTTTACATTAAGGAATAAGTTAAATATTTAGTGAGCAATTTCTGTCGTCATTCTTTTATTACTACTTTGACCAATTAAAAACGGATACAATAAATAGCTATTTTTTTTTTTAAGCTAAAGAGATTCCTTTGTCCGTTTATGTGAACATTTTGTTTTTAACTAAAATTAATTTAATTTTTTTATATAGAAGTACTGTTGTATATTATTAATTAATATATAGTAACATGAAAATCAAATGTTTATTCTTACAGAATATATTTTAGATTTTCTAGATTTTAATATATTTTTGCATACTGCTTATTTAATTTAAATTTCATGATTCAAAAATTTTATAAAAGTTTGTTTGCAATATTAAAATATTACCAAATCCAAATTCCTTTAATACATGATTATTGTGATTTCTTTTATCTTCTTTAATGATAAAATTTTGGTTCTATTTTAGGTAAATTTTCTCTAAATTTTCATGCCTTTTTTCAATAACATGCTTTAGTTAATTTTACCGAATCAAAAATATATATGTTATTGTAAGCTTAAGTTTCATTACCTCATATTCCTTTAGAAGAACTTAATTGTTCTCGTACTTACAAATCTGTTATAACATCTTTAATGTATTTCTTAAAAAAATCAATTATCTCGATAAATTTTCAAAATCAATAATGACTGCATCAAATTGCCTTAGTTAACAATTTATCCAAAATTTCGCAAAAATTCCGATAGCTTATCATTTTATCACCAATCGTAGTTTCGCATAGGAGGATAAACCAGGCAAGATATTTTTTAACCTTCTAGAATTCATTTCCAATACTGTAACGAGTAACAACTTACGTACATAGATTATCAATAAAAACAAACATGTTTTTAAATTTTTAAATAACTCCTCTAATAATATTTCTTCAATAGATGCTTTTTATTTCAAGGACTTTTCACATGAATCTCCCTTTAAAGATACTTTACATGATACTTTAAACTCACTTTACTATGACTGTTATCTTATTCTAAAGGCTACTTAAGTGCAACTTAGATCTACCTTCTCGTGGTGCAGTCCGGGCAACCTCTGATACGTCAAAATGATCTACAAACATGGCCTTCAGTCTGGCTCTCAGTGTCAGTTCTACAGTGGAATGCAGGTGGTTTGTCCCATTATCATCGGTGACATTGCTACGGCTCTTCTATGATCCTGATTGTCTCCGCAAGCACCTTAGAAACAGAACACCTTAGAACTTACACCACAGAATTAAACTGACTGCTGATCCTGTCTGTCTCTCGTGTGATAACCAGGAAGAAATGGATCTTAGAAATGTCTCACCTTACTTCCTGTTCTGCACTGCCACTTGTTTCTTTATGGAAGCGTTATTGGATTGATGTAAACAAGTTGTGTTAAAACGCAACTTGTATGTCGCACCTTTTTCATTTTTACTTAATCTTAATTTCTTTATTTTATTTTATTTTTATATTAAACTTTGTTTAACCTTAACCTTTTATTTTTGGGCATCGTCAACGTCCTAATTGTACCGATAGCTTTAGCTTTTTCGATCTCCTGCTTTAATTGTTCTCAAGCAGGAGGTGTTTTTCTTAACTTTTAATCCCTTGTTTATCCTTTTCATTTATATTCATTAATTTTAAGCAACCCCATTTTGTGCTAATGTTTAAACTAAATTAAGATGTGGAGGTATTGTGGTTCTTAAAACCACCTAGGAACTCCGTAACCGGTACGCCCGTTGCCCCTTATTGGATTGTCAGACTTAAGTGGGCGGATTAACTGCTTTCATTTGTTTCTTTCTTGTTCTTTGTATTTATTTATTTTTATGTTATCTGTTGTCCTGTAAGCGTGCCATTGGAAATAATAAAAAAAAAAAAAACTTTCGATTACTGCACAAAACTGTATTATATTGCATTTTTATTAATTATATAAACAACAAAGAGATTTTTACACGATTGATTCCACACTCAAAGTATTCCACAAGAAATAAAATTTTAATCTTTATTCTCTAATCTTCTATTACATTACTTAGAAAAAAATTAATTCGCAAGCATGTTTTTGGATATGTGTACAACTTAATAGTATTTAACCGTTGAAATTTTCATAAAATTTCATTGCTTTTTATCCAATAGAGCTTATATTAAAAATACTAGCTAATTTTCTTGATCACATTGGTAATATGCACAAATTATTATTTTTGACAAAAGGAACACATTCAATTTATGGAGACTTCCTCTTTATTGGCGCAACAGCCCCATGGTGGGCCGAGGACATCAGTCTACTGGCAGATTTCGAGATAGATGTTTTCTTTATACGGGGTAGGGTTGTCAATCCTACGTTCAATGCTGTACAGACATGTTAGACCGGAACCTATGGTTTAAAGTGGATTCCGAACCACTACAAGCATCGATGGCACTCTCTGTACTCGAACCCGAAACCTGTAGCACCATAGTGCTAGCCACTCGATCATCAGGCCACTCGAGGCCCCTATCAGGCTTACGTCCCAGTGACTACGCTCGGTGCCACAGGTTTGGGATCTGAGTGCCTTCGTTGCTTGTAGTGGTTCGGAATCCACTTTAAACCGTAAGTCCCGGTCTAATAGGATCATAGAGGGTTATGGCAGTAGTGTCACGCGCGTCCGTAGCATATCTTCAAGCTACATATACTCCCTGGGTAGTGCTAACTAGGTAACATCGGTGCAGTCTTTGCTTATGTCATAAAGGGGTACTTACTACTAACGATACCTTGGCGACAGACTTGGCGTTTTTAACTGTCGCCAATGGAACCCCTGCAGATTTGGCGGTTTTTCAGTGGCGCCAATACAGTAGCCCCTGCAGATTTGGCGCATTTTAAGTGGCGGCAATCTAACGGCTGTAGATTTGCTGAGTTTCGACGCCATATTGTTGTGATACGAAAATGCGTATTTGGAATTTGCCAGAAACGGAGCACGATGCAATTTTATTTTCCAGGAGAGAAATATTTTACCAAACAACGAAAATGTCCCAATTCCCATGACATGAAACTTTATTTTGGTGAACGTAAGTTTTGGAAATGCAATTTCAGTCAGTGTGCTCATCGTGTGGGACTCCGAAAAGACAACTGGTTTGAAGGAAGCAGAATTCCATTTCGTACAGCTTTGAGATTCATACACTGCTGGTGAGAGGAGTTGACGTCGATTAAATTTTGTGAAAAGCAACTTGATATATCGGATAAAACTGTTATAGATTGGAACAATTACATGCGTGAATTATGTGTCTTGGAATAAACCAATGTGGTGAATAAACCAAAAAAAAAGGTAGGTGGACCAGATTGCATTGTGGAAATTGATGAAAGTTTGTTTACTAAATCGTTGCACTTTTTAAATCGTTTTGATTTTAAATGAAGTGTTTTATATATTTTATTGTTTTGATTTTAAATTAAGTGTTTTATATATTTTATTGTTTTGAATAAAAATATTTTTGAAAGCGTTTTGATTGTTTTTTAAGTGTGGATTGGCGCCACTTAAAACGCCAAATCTGTAGCGGCGGTTGGCGCTTTATCACTAATTGTCGCCAAGGTACCGTTAGTATGTAAGTACCAATAAAGGTTAGTTGCCTCTATATTGCCATCTGAATTATAACAACATTTTGGAATTCCAATATCAACATCAAAATTTATCAAAACATCATTAATCAAAGACTCAGTATTAGCATTATTTTCATTTGCTGTTGGTATTATTTTCATTTGCATCAACAGAATTATTACACAATAACACACACCCAAATTCTGCATTCTCTGATCAGTAACGATGCCTCTCCATATATTGATCAAAATTAAAGTCTCAAAAGTTTCAAAAATTCTTCATATTCAAATAGTTTTTTACTTTTTAGTTAAATTTATTATTTATTTATTTTTAATTATTATTATTGATTTATTATTTAATTTTAGTCATTTATTCATTATTTAATTATAGTTATTTATTTATTATTTAATTATAATTATTTTTTATTCTTTAATCATTGCAAATTAATTTGTTATGTCTACAAATGATAAAAATATTTATTAAGTATTAAAGAAAAAAAAAACATACATTACAGTTGAATTCCAAGGTTAAGTGTAAATAAATTCTGATTCAATTGTTAGTAACCGACAGAGAGAGGCGACAACCTTCGAGAGGCAGACGATTTTATTATTTTCTTTTTTTTATTGTTCTGCTTGTAATATTTTGTTTTTTCTCTTTTTCAAGAACAGTTTGTGTGACTAAACTTAGAAATGTCAACAGAAACAGGATGATGTCGTGATTTAATGCGAGTGCTTGAATGCAAGGGGATATTGCGGCGGAAAAATACCACAGAAAAGCCATAACTTAGATTTCTGTGTCAGATTCAAAGTCACTAGTTGTGTAAAGTCGTTTGGCATTGATATTCTGCCAAAGAAAAGGGAATTTTTATGCGATGTAGACGTTTTTTCATTTTTCGTTCTGCGTCTGAGTTAACTTACTTAGCAAAAATATTTCTTTCTGTGTTCTTGAAAATAATTAAATTATATTATAACTCCAAAAAAGAAAGCAGTTTTCTCAGAAAATAAAATAATTTTTAAAATGTCCAATGTACATGAGAAAATTGGTTTCCATTATTTTATTTAAAATAGAAATACAAAATTTTCATAAAGATATTTCACATATTTTGCAAACGAAAAAAATTTATTTTATGTAAAAAAAAAAAAAAAAAAAAATTGCTTTGCTGCCATTTTTGGAACATTAAATAAAAAATTATTTTTAAAAACATTAATATTGTAATGATTAATTTTAAATTCTATAGATTTTTTTTTTTTGTAATTTATAATACAAATAATGAAATTTATTTGTCTTCGGAAATTTATGTTTTTAAGTAGTTGTATTATTAAAATTTTTTTTTTCAACAGGCATAATTTCAAATTTTTTTTTAATTTTAATTTTACATTCTAAATGTTACATTCTTTTTGGTCTTTTTGTATCAAATTTATTAATTTTTTTTATAATTTGATATTTAATTAAATGTAGAATTCATAGATATTTAATTAAATTTAGAATTCATAGATATTTTATTACATTTAATTATTAGATTTTAAGAATTATTCTATTATTGATTTTTTATTTTAAATTTCAAATTCTAAACATAAAAAAATCGTTTTCAGAAAATTGTAAAAGCGATTTTTTTCTGCCGACGTATCATATCATATTATAATATAAATAATATTATATATAAATAATGAATCAATACATGAATAATAAAATTATATATAAATAATGAATCAATATATGAATAATAAAATTATATATAAATAATAAATCATATTATAATATAAATAATCAATGTTATATAATGAAATTTATTTGTCTTCAGAAAATTTAGATTTTTAAACCTTTGCATTATTTTAAAATTATCTTTCGATATACATAATTAGAAATTTTATATTAGATTTTATTTTACATTCTAATTTTTGTTTCTATCTCTTTTTGGTCTTTTTGAGTCAAATTTATTTTTAAATTTAAAATTTGATTAGATTTAGAATTTAATTAAATTTTATTATTAGATTTAAGAATAATTCTATTATTGATTTTCTTTTTTCAATTTCAAACTGTACATCAAGAAAAAAATCGTTTTCGGAAAATTGTGAAAACGATTTTTTTCTGACGATTCTTTTCTTAAAACATTTTTTTTCTGAAAACGATTTTTTTTTTTTTTCTATTAAATTTTCACTAAACACGTAATTTGCTAAAAGATTTAAGTTCTTAGAATTATAAAGGTTTTTAAACCGCTGTATTATTTAAAAAAATTTTTCGACATATATAATTTGAAACTTTGTATTAGATTTTTATTTTACATTCGAAATATTTTTACGTTCTTTTTCGTCTTTTTGGGTCAAATTTATCAATTTTTTTTAAAATTTAATATTTGATTAAATTTAGAATTTTATTAAATTTTATTATTAGATTTAAGAGCAATTCTATTATTGATTTTTTTTAAATTTCAAACTGTACATCAAAATAAGTTGTTTTCGGGAAATTGCGAAAACGATTTTTTTTTTTTTTTTGCATTATCACTGGCTGCTAGTAATGCACTAAAATCAATTAAAAAGTGTGAAATAACAAACATATATTTTCTTGTGATTATAATTTTATTCTTACTTTGGCTTACCAAAGTTAATAATTAACAATACTACACCAACAGAGTTTTATGTAACAAAAATTAGATTTTATGAATGATTTTATTTGAATAATGAATACCAATTTTTGAAATATCAGTACGTTCATTTAATGGAGTATTAATAAAAGGAAATATAAAAAAAAAATAAAGAATAAAATGATAAATAAATATTGCTATATGGAATAAATAGCAATAGATGTTATTTTAAAAATAATTTTATTTAATTAATTCCATTTTTAAATAATTTAATTAATGCCATTTTTTATTAACTTTTTAATAAATTCCATTTTTTTAATTTAATTATTTTTATGGGGAATTTCATGTGAATTTGTTGAATTCATTAATACATTCATTAATATTTCCACTGAACTCCATTTAATGGAATATTAACAAAAGGAAATAAAAAAAAATTAAATAATAAAATGATAAATAAATATTGTTATATAGAATAAATAGCAAATATTATTTTTAAATTTATTTAATTAATTCCTTTTTTTAACTAATTTAATTAATGTCATTTTTAATTATTTAAATTTTAATTAACTTATTATTAATTTTTAATTAATTATTATTTAATTACTTATTATTTATTTAGTTAATTAACTTAACTTTTAAATTAACTAACTTATTACTTAATTAATTAATTCAATTTTTAATGAGTTTCATTTTTTAAAATTAATTATTTTCATGGTTTAATTCGTTGAATTTATTGTGAATTTATTGAATTCCATTAATGCAATCTGTTAATACTTCCATTAATCCATTCCATGGAATTCAACGAATGGATTCCACGAATTCCATGAATTCAGCACATACACAAGAAATTTCACCTGAAAATATTTCGCAAACCTCAGCGTCACCGAATTTCAACATTGAAAAGATTTTACAGTTTATGTTATTTTATATTTGGCAACATTCCAGAATTCCTTTTATTGCAAAATGTGTTTGATTTTTTTTTAAATTTCGAGAACAAAAAAATTCATACATGTTTCTTAGAATGATATTTGTTTTAGAATAAACATCGCTTTGTTCGAATTTCTACTACATACATTTTCTAAGAATCCATCCAAACTCTTCTTTTATTACCATTTTAAGAACAGCACTTAATTATATATTTCTCAGAAAGATATTTGCCTTTAAACGACGTTCTAAAAGAGTTCCTAGAATTATTGTCGCCCACATAAAATTTAAACATAAAACGCATGTAAGTTGCATACTAAAACTTTCAACTTCATGATCTTCATGACTTAAGACAACAAAATTAAAACCAGTCTCATCTGTGACGCAAAATGCAAAGTGACTAACTCTTACACAAGTCTGTTCTTTAACCTAGTCAACGGCCTTTTCATGGCAGACGAAAGTAACTGGAGAATCGTCTGCAAAAAAAAATCAAAAACTTTGTTTGCCAAGTTTTAGCCAAACGATCTTTGGCTTCTTGGATAACTTCCGGCTTTTCGTTCGAATGTTCATGTGCATACTGAGCAAGGGTTTTAAACAGGAATGCGTGTAATGGAAACGGAAATAGATCTCACCTACCAAGTAAAAAAATAAAAATGATGTTCGAAGAATTTATCGTTTGTGCATCAAGGATGATATAAACATTCTAAAAAAAAGAATCCATGTTCTGAGTTTCACAATGAAAAATAGAAGAGCATAAAACTTGATGGCAGGAAATAAAAAAAATGAAATTAAACATAGCTTAATTAATTTCACAACAAATTATTTTTATTTAAATAAGGAATAGTAATATTGTATAGAAATGATAATTTTCTGTATTTTCTAAATTAAGTGATGGATTCTTAAGAAATTTTAGAGAGTTCAATTATTAATTATTAGTTTTATTATATTATTTATTATTTATTAAAAATTAAATATTTGGTCCTTGCAAACCATCGATTTACAATTAGAGACCTTGCTGATGATGTTGGAAATTCAAAAGGATCGGTCAATTCCATTTTGGGCCTCAAACGCGTCAAATCTCGATTGGTACAGAAAACACTGAATGCGCCAGCTCTCACTACACTGATTCTTCGTGACTTTTTCGCCAAAAAATGAAACCCATATCGTTCCACAACCACTGTATTCACACCGTGCGACTTCTGGCTATTCCCTAAACTCAAAAGACCATTCCGGGGACACAATTTTGAATCGATTGAAGAGATTCAACGTGAATCATCGCGCGCTTTGAAGGCTATCCCTGCCATGATTTTTTAGCATGCATTGAAGATTGAAAAAAAAAAGTTGGCATAAGTGCCTTGTGTCCGGAGGGGACTACTTTGAAGGTGATGAAATGAATTTGAAAAATAAATAAAGAGGTTTTGAAAAAAAAAAAATAATTCGTCTCACTTTTTGGGCACAGTAATATAATATCGTCCTAATACTTACATCCTACACGTCAAAATATCGCATTTGATTGTTATTTCTGTTTGCACAAATCTCTCATCAAAAGATGCAACTGTCGTATTTAAAATTATAAAACACTTATTTACCAAAATTTAAAAAATTTTTGAACTAAAATAGGGTTTTAAAGGTTTTAAGGTAACGAGTTTGCACCATTTACGGTACGGTTTTTACGATTCCTTTGGTACCATAAAAAATGGTGCAAACAAAGAAAAAAACAACTAGACAAAATCCTATTTTTTCAATTTCTCAGTAGTCGAATGTTTTCTGATTATTTTTAATCAAACAACATGAATTTTTATTGTAAACGAATAATCTTTTCCATTTTTAATCTTATATTTCTTTTTTCTCCGAAAAACAAAAAGTTGATAATTTGAGATTAAACAAGCAAGTACAAAATATAAAGTACACAAATTCAGATCAAATTTAAAATATCAGTTTGAAAGAAAAAAAAAATATAACTTCATAAAATTGATTATTGAATAGAAATTGATTTTCAAATTTGATTTATTATTTTTGTGATACACTTTCACTAATAATGGATTCAAACTTCTACGTGTTATTTTGAATTACTTTCTTCTGAAGAAAAAAAAAAAGCGAGAAAAAAAGCTAATTTATGTTGTGTGCTTACTAAACGATTAGACATCACAAATTTTCGAGGGCGTTATCTTTTTAAAATAACATCTTAGGTGATGAAACGGACGATTTTCTGAAACCATCTTCTATTTCGTCAAAAAAAAAAACACCATGAGAGTTTGCTGGAAACATCGCTGTTTATATTTAAAGATGTGACGAACTTTCTTGTTTAAAAATATCCTTTTAACAAAATTTTGTTGCCAACTAAGAAGATTCTTGAGTCTTACTTTCAAATGAATAAATAAATGTAAAAATGTTGGTTCTTTTTATAATACGAACAGAAAAATTGACTACAGCATTGGGCAGTGAACTTCTGAACATTCTATTGCGTATGGGGTCCTATGACTTTTTCAGAAACGAGGAGAAACTTGAGAATGATTCCAACAATGCACGTTAGCGTCTGGAGGGGAGGGCTGGGTTCCTGAATGGCCGAGTTCAATGTTTGTAGTAGTTCGAATCCATTTTAAGTCGTAGTCCCGGCCTGATATGTCTGTAGACCGTCACAGACCCAGTCATCCACATCATTCCCAAACTGTATAGAAGCAACTCAGCTCTAGGCTCCGTGATGTGTTGTAGTAGTAGTAGTAGTAGTAGTAGTGAGCGTCTCTACCTGGAAAAGAACTTACTCTCTCCTACCATCTGAGACTATATTATATATATACTATATGGAACATGGTATATGCTGTTGTTTCTTATCCCACTTGATCGACAGCAACATCTAGACCAACTCCAAGAACTCGTGTGTTCTCATGGAAGGATGGAAAGGGCAGCTTCTGTTGTGATGGAGCACCTGTAGGTAAAAGTCTGAAATGGCTCCGTGACGCTGAAGTAGGAGGGCAGTGCCTTCCTGGAGGAGTTTTAAGGGGGGTACTACCCCGCATTTGCGTATCATAAGGTAGAAAACCCATCCGGGTCACCAGGTAACATCCTAAAAGCCATCAAGACTCCTCGTTTTTGAAACAGTGTTTACAACAAAGCCGCCGTGGATTGAACATTCACCCTAGTACTCACCAGCGGCGTGCGTTGCTACTGAGCCACGAGTCGGACTTGAACATGATATATAAAATCATTGATTGAAAGTTGAACATATATGAACTGTTAATAAAAAAATCGGGAATATGAATGTTTGTATTGAAAATATTGTATCAAACTACCGAAAGATAAAGTTGTAAATGAAAATTTTAAAGTTTCAAATCTTCGCCATTTTTACAGTTATAGCTTAGAAGAAGCAATTATATATTTTCTAAAGTATTATGATAAATTTAAAAATAAAAAACTCTTTTTTGGATTTCGATAAAAAGATTTAAAAAAAAAAAATGGAAGATACTCAGATCCGTGTCCTATAAAAATCTTGTTATTTAAATGCCAGGTACTTTAACCAACTTATTCGCTACAAGAACGTCCGAGATGTAGCAGATTCAACGTCGCCCAGGGCGCATCAAGGGAAGCTGCCCTCATTGAGTCAACACAATTTTGAATGGCTAATGCAAATTTCCCATGTATTTTAGGTTTTGTACCATAAATTTTTCCTAATTTTTTAAATCTGTTTTTAGTTTCACATTTCCTGACATATCGCAGACCTCACACCAATACATCATAATATTACAGGATTGAAACACGTACACAGAGCAAATCGAGAAAAAATAATTTCTTATTTATGTTAGAATCAGAATTTTGTTGCTAACTCAGAAGATTCATGAGCTCTACTTTGAAATAAATAAATGTAAAGGTAACAGGCTTCAGAAAATAAAACATTCTAACACCCTTTATTTCAAAGAAATAAATTGGTAAACATCATCAGTAATAAACTGCCATCAAGTTTTTTTTTTTTTTTTTTTTTTTTGTTGAATTCGAAATCTTATTATATAAACCAATTAAAAACAATTTTCATTGCGAGTATGAAACATCTAATAACGATCAAAAATAAAAACAAATGTAATAAAACCAGAATCGACATGTGATGTCAGACACTGTTATAATGTCAGACGAAGTGATGTAGATGTCAAAATAATAATGAAATGCTAGCAAGCATTTTTTAAAAAAAAAAAATTGGGTTTTATTATCAATTGTTTGCATGTGAAATTCTATGCAAATATGGGGATATATGTGATACATCTAATGGCGCAGTAGTAATAGTCGTTTGCGGTTTACTTTTCATTGCTATCTTGGACTACGAGACACACTGAAATGTCAACAATAATTTTCAAAGAAAATTTACTGGAGCTGATGGCCGAGTCTGTCGTTCGAATCCCGGAGGTGCCATGGATGTTTGTAGTGGTTAGAATCCCTCTTTAAACCGTAGGTTCGGGTCTCATATGACTGTTGGGCGTAGGGCTAACAACCCTACCCCGTAATATAAAACCATCTCGTCTCGAAGTCTGCCAGTAGGCAGACGGCCTTGGTCGACTATCGGGCAGTTACGCCAATGATGTTGATGAAAAAATTGACGTATCAACCCCGTGGTGGCCAAAGTCCGTCTGCTTTCTGGCAGATTTCGAGAAGAGAGATGGTTTATTACGGCTATGATGGCTATTTACGGGGTAGCGTTATTAGCCCAACGCTCTACAGTCCTATTAGACAGGGACCTACTGTTTGAAGTGAATGCCGAACCTTACAAACATCCATGGTACCGTCAGAATTCGAACCCGAAATGTGTGGGACCAGCGCTAGGGATATATATATATATATATATATATATATATATATATATATATATTATATATATATAGTTTCATATTCTAAAGTTTTCTTTTCTTTGGTGACATTGCATATTTAACTAAACCAGTATGAAGTTCAACGAATTCTTTCACCCAATCTAACGCTAGGACAGGCTAGATAACTTAATGGCTATCAAATTTCGGACGGGAGTGTGGAGAATTATTAGAGTTTTTGCATATAGTATTTTTATAATATGGTATTTTTTCTCCCTAGCTCGCATGCTTATAGGAAATTGAGCGTGCGTATCTGCAATAATATTTCCCATGAGCATGCGCGCTAGGGAGAAAAAGCTAACGGACGTCCAAAATACGGTATGCAAAAACTCTCTATTGTCAAAAGAAGGACTTAAAAAGATTATAAACGAAAAATAACATTACCCATGAAAAAATTCCCCAACAACAAAATGACGCAAAAACTAACTTATCTCAAATTGGGTAATTTTTTAACAAATATTATTCCAATTTCGAAAAATATTTTCAATTACTCTAGTATTTTATACTTCTACCAATCTTAGAGAAATTTGGGTGTAAATTGAGGCCGTGCATAGAAGAACACACGCACACAAACCTTGAGAAATATACATAAAGAATATAGAATAATGTAAAGAATAAGTGTTTGTTTTTCACTTGCCCTAAATAAAACTATTATTTGAGCAATATCACAATACGTATGCGCATTTAATAAGGTCATACACATGTATAAAATCGACACAGGTCATTCTTAAATGCAGTGTTGACCAGCAAAACTAAAGCTGCGTATAGATAAAAATATTTTATTGGTATGTTTGTCTGCTTTTTAATTTAAAAAAGCTTTTATTTTTATTTTTCATGTAATGCAAGGTTCTAGGCTTTCAAAAAAGAAAGAAAAAAAAGAAAAAAAAAATATATATTTTTTTTTTTACGTGGAAAAAAAAAGTCACACTTTCGCAAACATCTAGATCATCCACAAATTAATTAATTAGCTTAACTTTATTAAAATATAAAAAATTTTCGAATTTTTAATGGGATTTCGAAATCCTCATTTACATTAATTAGTTACGTAAATTAGATCGAGGCAGTATATGCAATTAATTTTTGCAAAGTCATAACTGATGAGTTTTTCCTTCTTCAAATGCACTTTTTATACCCGTCTTCATTAAGATTTGTATGCTATTATTTTGTTCAGATGAATTATTCGGTATCCACCCATCCATTTGGGTAGGGCAGAATAAAATTGCATTAATTGCGAAACTTGTTTACTTTTCCTAAAAGAAGTTCATTAGTCGTTCTCAAAATATGGTGAAAAACATTTTTTTCCAATGGATAAATAATCTTTTCCTTATAGACAGTTATGCAAATCTGAAGTAGAAAACATATATATGTAGATTTAGCCGCTTGCAATAGATTCATCCTGGCCGAACCTACAATTTTGTTAGACTTCTCTACCAGTCTAACCAAAGCTGAACTTTTGAAGTGGGTGTCTAGGGGTGTATTTCCAAACACATCAACGAAGCGTTGGTTTCTCTCAACAACACATATTTAATGAAGCACGGTTATATTTACAGGGATATTTACATTAACAATTAATTAAAGGACAGCACCGTCCATTCTCTCGCTGCTTGACGCAGCCTCCCATCCGTTCTCTTTTTGCTAGCGTTCTCTTTCTCTTTCTTCATCTACGGGGCCCTCTCCCCTTCTCCCGGGGTCAGAGTTCAAAGTTGAATACTAACCCGCGTTGTAAACAGGCTCTGTCAAAGACAAGCGACCATGAAGTGTCGCTATCTGGTGATTACAGCAGAAACAAATCCTACATATATATATATACACTCAAGAGCCGAAACATTATGACCACCCCTACATTTTGCAATGAACTCGCCTGGATGACGTGGAAGGCACGTGATCAGGTGGAAGTGGTATTTAACTGGTATTAAGTGGTGGTATTATCCATGCCAAGGCGGGTTGAAGCTGTGTTGTACGCCAAAGGTGGGCCAACTCGTTATTGACAGGTGGTCATAATGTTTTGGCTCTTGAGTGTGTATATATATGTTTTTTTACATACATACACACACACACATATATATATGTGTGTGTGTGTGTGCGTGTGTTTGGTGTGTTTTATATACATATATACTTTGGCGCTCGGTGCCACAGGTTACGGGTTCGAGTCCCGGCGGTGGTACGGATATTTGTAGAGCTTCAGAATTTAAACCGTCCCGAAAGCATTTAAGTCCCGGAAGCCGGCATTTAAGTCCCGGATTAATATGGCTGTTGAACGTTGGGCGTGGAGTTGAAAACCCTACCCCCCATAAAAAGAAAAACATCTCTCATCTCGTAATCTGCTAGTAGGCAGACGGCCTTGACCCATAATGGGGCTGTTGCACCGGTGATGATGATGAAATATTAAACATTCAACATTCAAACATTTACATATATTCAATATATATTCACATATATTCAATATATATTCACATATATTCAATATATATTCACATATATTCAATATATATTCACTCTATATATATTCACATATTTTCAATACATATATACACTATGTGGAAGAAAGGGACGGGACTCGACACTATAACGACATAAACCCATATTTATTAAAATTAATAGGAGGTAGGGCCTCCTTTGGCTGCGATCACAGCTGCAACCCTTCTGGGCATGCTTTCCACTAAATTAGCCATAGTGGCAAGAGGAATTTTCTTCCAAATGTTTAACAGGAAGTTCTATAGTTCAGGCTTGCTTTTGGGGAGTGGGGTGCAGGCCCTCAACCGACGGTCCAATTCGTCCCAGAGATGTTCAATTGGGTTAAGATCAGGGCTCTGCACCGGCCACTCCATGCGTTTAACGTTGTTGTTCACATACCAATTAAGAGTCCTCCTTGCAACATGGCATGTTGCGTTGTCGTCTTGATACCAACAATCATTCATACCGTACGTCGCCCACAAGGTAGGAAGGACATGATTGTCGAGAATATCACAGTATCTATCAGTATTCATCGCACCATCAACCTTCACCAGTGGGCCAGCCCCATACCAAGAGAAACAGGTCCATATCATCAATCCTCCTCCGCCAAACTTTACAGTTGGGACGACACACTCGGGCAAAAGGCGTTCTCCTGGTAAACGCCATACCCAAACACGTCCATCCGAACGGAAAAGGGTAAATCGTGACTCGTCACTCCAAAGGACGCGTTTCCAGTCATCCAGAGTCCAAGTACGGTGGTCTTTGGCCCATCGAAGGCGCACTTTCTTGTTGGTTTTCGTAATCAAAGGCTTATCGAACGTCCAGTGTGTAACCTAACTTATGGGCCTCGATACGAAGAGTCTTGGTCGAAACGGCCACACGTGCGTCTTGTCTAAACTCATTAGCGATGTTATCCATGGATGTTTGACGGTTACTTCGAATCTTCCCTAACGAGCACCCGCCGGTCCCTGCTGGTGAGAACTGTAGGTCGTCCACTTCGGGGTTTGTTCTGACAGTGTCCCTCAGTCTTTGTAGCGACACACAACACATGATACAGTTGATTTTGAGCAGTTACGGAGACGGGATATCGCCCTAATTGACACCTTGGCAAGATGCAATCCAACCAACACACCTTTCTCGAACTCAGACAACTCTTCCCGTGGCGGCATCTTGACAAAAAACAACTCTAGTCGACTCCGCAGAGTATTTATTGGATATGCGTGATACCTATTATTGCGCATGTGTCAGCTGTATTGCCGACTTTTCTACTTTTCGAGGGGTGTCCCGTCACTTTCTTCCAGATAGTGTATAAACAAATTATCAAATTCCATCTTTGACTCGTGGTTTAGTGACAACGTGCGCCGCTGGTGTGCATTAGGGCAGAGGTTCAATCCATTGGCGGCTTTGTTATAGACACTGTTTAAAATAACGAGGAGACTCGATGGCGTATGGGATGCACGTTAGTCGGACTAACTGGTGGGAGTTTTCCGGTTTTTCTCTCGTGCGATACGCAAAGGGGGTAGTTCTCCTAAAAATCCTCCCGGAAGGCACTGCGCTCCTTCTTCAGCGACTTGGAGCCAAGTCAGATATCTACCTACGGGCTTCTATCACAACAGAAGATGTGCCCTTCCCCTACATCCATAATTAAACTACTGATAGGACGTCCGTCCCTCACTGCAGGACACTGAGGATTAGAAACGCACACACAAATTTCATTTTGTGTGCATGGGACATCAGTGGCATTTCTGTTCTATTTGTAAAATTTAAAAACCTAATTCTAAGAATATTAATGTCATTAGTAAATATGTATTTTAATCGTAAGGTTTAAAAAAAAGAAATTAGTTTTCAGTTTTGTTAATTAATTCCTGTGCACTGAACATCTTCAAGTTATGACATTTAATACAATTTTTAAAAAAAAATGAATAATTTACCATTTCCCAAAAAATTTTATTTTTTTTGCATATGTGATCGTTTAATTTAATTAAAATATAAATCCTGGGTAAAAAGTGAGTACGTCTGTGCAGCGTTTGCCTTAAAGCATCCAAGACCAAGCCGTCTAAGTGTTTGCCAGTTGCATTGGAACAAAAAAAAAAAAAGATTGCAAATTGTAGATAAAGGTTGGAAAAGCAGAGAAACAAATTAAAAGAATAATGAACTAATGAGTTCTAAAACAGTAAATTTTTTTTTTTTGTTACTATACTATAAATTTTTGAAAATAATTTGTTACCGTTTACTATTTTATAACATATCAAAAGTTTGAAGTTAAGTTGGTTTACCAAATACATATAAACCATATGACAGAGAGAGAGAAAAGTATTTCAAATTCTCGATTTTTTTATTAGGTCATAACCGTAGTTCAATCGGTTAATGCCTAGGTCGCGACCGATTTAAAGTTTAATTGATTCGAATTTGATACCTCGTATGTTGCATCATTTAAAATAACAGTCTGTCTGATTTTAGTCATAGTCAAACTAGTTAAATGTTTTTATCAATTTTCTTCTTTTTATGGTACAGTAATAATTCGAGACCTCCTATTCTGTACTGCGGTATTTTCGTATATGTCTTCAATCCTTTTCAAATATTTGGACCTCCAAATCCTTAGATTTCTGATCGTCCTGATCCTTGAATTCGCTCCAGATCCTTAGATCCCTATCTAAATACCAAACAGGATTTATACCAGATGAATTGTTCCCATAGAAATTAAGGAGAATTGTTTAATCTGTTCCAATAAAAAAATCCTTTTGATATTAGCATATTAAGTATTTGAGGAGGGCGTATAAAATAACTTGCTTAATTGTCTGTCTTTAGCTTATCAATCTTTTGCTTATTAATATCATGCTGGACTTATTCGAAAGGGGACATATATTTAATAATATTATTTACCAATTATAGAATCAGTTCCAGATCCTTAGATCTGATCTAAATACCAATTAGGATTTTTACCAAATAAATTTTTCCCATAAGAAGTAAATGTTTGGTTTGTCGCTCTACGGTCATTTGTGCACACTTCAGGCTAATTAGACAGGGTTTTAAAACAATAAATCCCCGTCCCTGTCCCCAATAAATCACACTCCCTGTTTGGATTCCGAACCACTCACAAAATATCTATGCTACCGCCTGGATTCCAACCTGAAACCAGTGGTATCAAAGGTGAGAGCGCTAGCCAATTGACCATCTGGCCACAAAGAAATTAAGGAGAATTGATTAATCTGTTCCCGTAAAAATAATCATTTTGTTATTAGCATATTATGCATTTGAGGATAGCGTATAAAATAACTTGCTTAATTGTCTATTTTTTTTTTAGCTCATCAATATAAAATTGTACTTATTCGAAGGGGGACGTATACAGAGATACCATTGTACTGTTAAAAGGCTTATTAATATGCCATCAGTTAATTTTTAAATTATCGTACTTTTTAATAGTACCTTAACTTGATATTGTTCTGCTATGAAGTTCGTAGTGATGCTAAAAGTGCGAAGCTTGTATAAAGTACACTCAAGAGCCAAAACATTGACCACCTGTCAATAACGAGTTGGCCCCCCTTGCGCGCATCACAGCTTCAACCCGCCTTGTCATGGATTAATACCCCCACTTAATACCAGTTAAATACCACTTCCACCTGATCACGTGCCTTCCACGTCATCCAGGCGAGTTCATTGCAAAATGTAGGGGTGGTCATAATGTTTTGGTTCTTGAGTGTAAGAGGTAAAGGTATTATTTAAAACGGGTTTATGCTGATAAATGAGGGGTTTGGACCTACGGTTTAAAGTGAATTCGAGCCACTACAAAACATCCATGGCACCGCCGTTGGACCTGCAATCGAACCCGAAACCTGTGGTGCCGAGCGGCAGCCACTCACCCACCAGGCTTTAAAGATTGCACATAAGTGAATATTATGTGAGATCGTTGATATTGTCAAGGAAAGTCACATACAGTGGCGTAACTATTCCCTCTGAGACCAGTGGCAAATGTTTTGAATGGGGGCCCAATGTGATACTTTGCAGCCCCTTGAATGGGGGCTGCAAGTATCAATTGTTATTTCTTTCTAATAACCTAAAGGTTGTCTTCAGGTTTGCAATGTCCATTTTCAATCACATACCGTTTCAATTGATTATTCACTACCTTAAAATAACCCTTATCAGCAATGTATGACGAAGATGTCATTGTTTTTTTTTTCCAGGTCAATTTCAATTACTTCACTTTGGTTTTGATTGTGTGCATCGCTAATGCAGGGCTGTGGTGTCTCTGGACCAGTGTTGTCGGGGACTGCAATACTATGCAACGTTTTTTTCGGTTCTGCTAATTTCTTCATTTCCGCCGTACTGCTCGTTTGTTTCTTCCTCATTCTTCAAGTATTGACTTATTTTAGGTAAGTTTTTTTTTTTTTTTCCTTCAAAGCTCCATCTTTCTTTTCGTTTTCTCTCCCACTAAGATAGTTTCTTTTACTAGACTATGTTATTATTTAATTTCCACAATCAGCTAATTAACTTTACGACTGGTGCGATGAAACGAAAAATAAGATAATAGGAAGCATGGAGAATTAGGAAAATAGATAATAGGGATAGATAATAAATAATAGATAACAGATAATAGGGTCTTCCCCGCTTTCTGGAAGTTTCTGACTTGTCACTAAGAATTCCCACTTCTAATTAAGTACAATTCAAGAATCGGGTGAATTCCATAATAACTGGATTTAAAAATGTTCCAGTGGCCCATGGTTAGCAGGGGGAGTTCCTACTTTTATTTTGTAAGTACCTATTTACGAACCAGTAAGTATCTATTCATATTACCCTTCACTAACTATTTCTATTACTGTTACTACCAGATGAGACATATTTTTCATGCAAATGAATACGTTCCAAATCTTGTTACGCATACTTTTAATTTAAGAGTGCAATGTAGAATTCCTAGTGATGCACCCTGGGCAACGTTCTACACGGCTAAGCGGTCTTCAGTTTCGCCACGAGCTCTAGCTGCTGTCCTATTCGTCGCTTGGTTGGCCTTCTTGCCTTGCAATGGAATGCTGGTGGCTTGTTTTAATCAGAAAATTGTTCTAATTCACACATGAAGTCTTTTAATGTCTCTATTATATGCAGAAAGCAGGTTTTGGGGAAGAGACACGTTGTGCTTTTGTGGATACCTGGTCATTGTGGAGTTTTGGGGGACGGACAGGTTGATTTCCTTGCAAGAAAGGGCTCGAGATTGCTCTAATCACTATACTCAACATTACCATACTATTCCAAAAAGCTGTTTATCAAACAGACTATGAATAGAAATTATAAATTACAGTTGTTTGACTGAATACAGACAAAACGATGGAAAGTTAGAATCTTCTCTTGGGCCCACGTCATGTAGTTGTTGCTCATTTCCTCCTTTTAATAGGCCACGATTGTTTAGTGAACATCTATATTACATTGGGATTTTCTATCAACCAAACTGGTTTCGGGTTCGAATCTGGTGGTACCATGGATGTATGTAATGGTTCGAATCCATTTTAAGCCGTAGGTCCCGGTCTCAGATGACCGTAGAGAGTCACAGAGCCCAAGTCAGACTTCTCATCCACATCATTCCCAAACTGTAAAAGGGCAACTCAGCTCTAGGCACAGTGATGTGTTGTGGTGTATTAGTAGTAATAGTAATCGTTGCTGTGATTTGGCACTTCATGTTGAGTCCGACTTCACGGCGAGATATTGGCAAGAACTCTTAAGGCAATGACTTCGGTCAACTTTGTTGAACTCTTTTGTGTACATTTTCTTTTATTCTGTATTTTACCCCTTTTTGTATTGCCTTACCGCGCTTTGACCACGATCGTTTTCTCACAATGTTGTCGTATGCAACCCATTTCTCATTCCCAGTTAACATCCGCGCAAGAAATGGGTCGATTTCATTCCGTTTGGCCAAAACTTTACAGATGGGAATTCGATCCATCAATCATGGTTTTGTGTGTGTGTGTGTTAATTATTTGGCACCCAAACATCATGTTTCTGTTTGAATCCAGCTTTGTGCAAATGATTTAAAACTGTTTATGGTCGATTTTTAGCTCCTGGGTGATGCTACGACTGCTGACATACCGGTCAACTTCGATTATTCTGTGATTTTCTCAAAATTTTCGACGACGGGCCAACCTGTGCAAGGTACATCCTTAACATCAAACATCTTTAGCATCAGATACATCCTGAACGAAATCGACGAAACCAAAATTGCACTTAATTAGCTGTTACAGTATTAGAACCATAAACACCATTCACAATTTCAGCCGCCTGACTTGCATTTTCGCCTTTATCAAAGGAAAAAAAAAAAACTGTAAAATGCACCGAATTTTCCTTTTATTGACTTCCATTTCTAACACCCTCTAACGTACAACTGAATGGACCAAACAAAACACAGCAAAAGAATTTTTGGCGCGAAATGTCACCTTTCCAACGAGCCTGAATCTGAAATTGTTTGATCGATACTTTACAAGATTTCGATCACCAAGATTTCGATCACCAACCAGATTTCGATCGCAACCATCTACCTAAAAAATAATGGATTTCTTTTTCCCCAGCCTGATATAAACCAAAAAACAAAAGAATTTTATTCTTAATACTACATTGATTGAATAAATGTCTTTAAATTTGGTTCGATTTCTGTACTCACCAAGCTCAAAGGTGAAAATACAAGTGGTTTTTAATGATCGATTATGTTTTCATATTCGTGACTAGAGGAGTTTTTTCACACATATGTATCGATCCAGGCAGACTTGAGCATTTTTTATGCAATATCTAGCAAAAACTATATCTACTTTGTTGAGAGCAACTTTAAAATGGAACATGGTTTCTCAATAAATAGAATAGAGATAAAAAATTTATTTCGAAAAGCATCCGAATCAAGCTAACAAGCTGTTGGCAAAGAATCTGCAATAGTTTTTTTTCAATTCCTTTATTAGCTCACACTCTCCTATATATATCTTGTTCAAATTTTAAATCGTTCATAAAACACTTTTTATTTCTCCCTTCAAGTTCAAATGCATTTTTTTTTGAACTTGTAGTGGATGACACTTGATGTTAATACAGTTTTCAAATATTAATTCAGTAATTAAATTTAATTAATTAATATATTTTTTTTTTTTTTTAGATTTAAGATGCATATATCTACCAATAGAGGGCGCCAGATAAAAAATGAATGAAAATTATTTTATAAAGAACTTTCCGCAATATAGTGAAAAAAAAGTAGGAACTGACTTTAAACTTTTTTTTTATATTACTTGTTTATTATTATTTTTTATTTTTATTTCTTATACCACTCGGTAGACAGCAACATCTAGACTAGGGGTGGCCAACCCGTGGCCCTTTTGAACATTTTTCCGGCCCTTGAGATTTATCACGCTTTTACAAAATATATTTATTTTATAATGACCAAAGTAGTGAAAACCAATGTATTAAAAAAATACATTATGGTGCATCCATATATTCAAAAATTAGCTGTCGAAATTATGAGAAAAAAATTAACGTTGATTTTAACATAATATTCTTACGAATACAGGACAGATATTGCCTGTTTTATTTATGAGTTTACAATTACGTGCGTTTCTTGGAACATCTAATATAACATATTGTAATATGAATATAAAAATGTCTATAGTGGATCTAAATCTAATATGGGGACATATAATTTTATATGCGTCCCGCGGAGTTACGATGCTTTTCCAAAGTGGCCCGCAAGATTATTTGGCTTGGCCACCCCTAATCTAGACTAAGTCCAAGAACCCCGTGTGGTCTCATGGAAAGAGGAAAAGAGGTGGGGGCGGCTGCTGATGTGATGGATCATCTGTAGATAGAAGTCTCACTTGACTCTGGCCATTGGTACCATAGTCTTCAGGTTCTAATCCTGGCAGTGGCATGAATGTTTGTTAGTGGTTCTGAATCCATTTTAAACCGCAGGTTCTGGTCTAACATGATCATAGAGCTGTGCATGCGTGAACTGTTTGCATAGTGTTCGCAAAATAACAGTAGGCGTACAAACCAAGCCTTTATATTCAAAGAACAACGGATATGCCTCTTTTAAATATCTTATTTCTTTCCCGCCTTCAGATAGCTTTATTTATAACTCAAATTGTTCCTATCAAAAACTTTAATACACAATGAAGCCTTTTATCTTATTAATAATGATAATAATAAAAAAAAAGTGATTCTTTTCTTAAAAGCTTTTTTAGGGAGAGGAGAAAAAAAACCAAACAAACAGAAATGGTCTTTCTAGAAAAACCCGTGAAGCGATCCCAGCTAAGCAGACCAACGGCTTCGTGATGTGACGTCACAACTTCGGTTTTTGTGTGCTGTAATAAGCGATGCAATTGTGGAGCGACAAACAAATAACAAAGCCAACCTCCCATAAACAAGCGGGCGAGATCACTTTCTACCTGTACCTCGGCGCTTGAGAAACTCTTATCAATCACTTCGGCAGACGGCGAAAGCCGGTGGGGGAATGCCTACATATTGCCTCTGTTTAAATCTAGATTCATAGTTTTGTGACCGTTAGAAAAGTAATTTCCACGTTTATACTCATAAAATTGTGAGTATTCCAGAACACTTTCAATGTTTTTATTGATTTATTATTATTATTATTTTAATTTCTTTCACACGCTATTCTTATTTGTTTATTTAAATTTTCGAGCGTCTTTTATACATAATTAAAATAATAATAATATTGATACATAATTAAAATAATAATTTAATTAAAATACGAGCTTTTTATACATAATATCTTTTACGAGCTAATAAACACATAATTAATGTAAAATTATTCTAAGAAAATCGTCAGGTGAAAGAAAAGAACAATTTTTTTTCAAAGTTAAAAAGAGATTTTCCAAGAAAAGAAAATCATTTGGAATTCTATAGGTGTTTTTTTTTTTTTAATTTTATTTTATTATTATTATTTTTTATTTACTAAGATTGCTGTTATGCAGTTTGTTCTTACATTTAATTATTATTATATTAATATATATATATTAATAAAAAACAGATATAATATATGTAATAAAAATAGATATTAATGTAATAGCAAATTTATAATAAGAAGAGACTGGAATGAAATACCATGGTGAAATTAACAAAAAAAAAAAAAAAAAAAGGATATATGGAATTTATAATTGAATTCAAAAGATATTTTGAAGAATTTCGCAACAATTATTTTCAATATCTTTCTTTATATACTTAAAAGAAAAAAGCAATGGTAAATTGTCACTATGTGAAAAATACATTCACAACATTAAATACAAAATAAATTTGAATTGATGAGACAAATTTTTTTTTTGTGACCTTGATAATGTTTTCATTTCTTTGAACACTTTCAATGTTTCGTATTGATTTCTTCTTCTTCTTCTCTTTTTTTTTTTAATTTCTTTCACAAGCTATTCTTATTCGTTTATTTAAATTTCTTACACAAGCTTCTTTTCTACATAATATTTACTTAAATTTCTTACACAAGCTTCTTTTCTACATAATATTTACTTAAATTTTTTACAAGCTAATAATTGTATAATTAATAATATAAAGTTGTTCTAAAAATTCGTCTGGTAAAAGCAAAGAACAATTTTACTTTAAAGTGAAAACGAGATTTTTCAAGAAAAGAAAATCGTTTGGAATTCTATAGTTTTTATTTTTAAAATTGCTGTTATGTGTTTTTTATTAAATTCGAAATTTTATGGGTAACCTGTATATAGGTCTAGCTGATTATATACATATATTTGGTAATGTAATAAAAATAATTATTAAAATAATACCAAACTTATAGTAAGAAGAAAATTCCATAAAATGCTATGGGGAAATTAAGAGAAAAATGATGCATGGAATTTATGATTTACAACAATTTTGAATATCTTTCTTATCACGCTATTCTTTACAAAAAAAAAAAAAAAGCTATGAGGAATTGCCAATATGAGAAAAATACATGCACAACATTGAATACAGAATAAACTTGAATTGGGGACGCAAATATTTTGTGATGATAGAAAAACAAAAATTTTCACGTAGCAGTATATGATCACACGTGATTATGCAAACAATGCGTGATTAACAAAGTAATATACAAGAAAACGACATGAAGCTTAAAAAAACTTTTTTTTATTTTCAACAATTGTGTTTCCTATATTTTTGATTCAATTTAAAAAAAAAAAAAAAAAATGTTTTTGTACATCAAGCCTTAAATTCTATACATTCAATAAAATTTAAATTGATATTTAACTCACATTATACTACATATTCATATCGTGGGATTTATTATTAATATGTAGTTTCATAGGATATTTCCATTTCTGGATAGTTATTACCCATAAAATTATGGGTATTATTTTCGCGAGCAGAGTTTTTCGTTTTCTTGATCAACTTTTTTTGTTTTTAATCACTTTCAACGTTTCTTATTGGTTAATTTTATTTTTTTAATTTCTCTCAAGCGCTGTTCTTTTTGGCTTATTTAAATTTCTCTCATGAGCCGTTCTTATTGGCTTATTTGAATTTCTTTCATAAGTTATTCTTATTGGCTTATTTAAATTTCTTTCACATACCTTTTTATGCATAATATTTACTTAATTTCTTTCGAGATCTGATAATTATATAATCTAAAATTGTTTTAAAAGTTCGTCTGGTGAAAGCAAAGACAATTTTATTTATTTTAAAATAAAAATGAAAATTTTTCAAGGGAAAAAAAAATCGTTTGGAATTCTAGAGGTTTTTTTTTTTTTTTTTTTTTTTTTTTTTTTTTTTTTTGTTGTTGTTAAAGATTGCTGTTATGCGTTTTATTCTTACATTAAATTCGAAATCTCATGGGTAACCTCTATATCGCCCATAAGATTATTTTTTTCTCCTTTTTTATTATACAGTTATTTTCATTTGATTATGATTACTTTCAGTGAATTGCAACTATTCTACATCAAATAGAATTAACTGTTATTCATTTGTATCATTTATTTATTTAACTTTATTTATAATTGTTAATTTCATATTGGAAAATTGAACCGTAAATTAAAAAAAAAACTACTAAAAAAAATGTTTTTTTTTTAGATCTGGTGCATTCTTTTTTTTTTCAAGTTTCGTAAAAGTTTTATTGTAATAAAATAAGATTTACCCAAAGAAATGTATGCATTCCATATTACTATAAAAATTATAGTGTTCTTAATATACACAAGTTATTACTTTTTTCGAAAAGAATATACAAATACTTTCCTAATTCAAAAAATATTTTCATACAATTTTTGTTCCATTATGTTTGAATTTGTTCTGCAACGGTCGGCAAGAACAGAATTATTTAATAAACCGCCCCTTACAGCAGCCGGTATCTACTTCAGCCAACCGGATGCGATCATTGACAGGAGTGCTATAATTTTTACTTTATCACATATTTGGCTCATTTTACATATTGTCTCAAAACAATCCTTCATTCATTTTCCTCTCTGCATGAACTGAATCCTTAACGTAGAGATTCAATTCTTCAGAAAATAGTTAATTTTAAATATCAGGAATTAATTAAAAGATTGTAATTTATTGCACTAATTGATTTTATATCGCTAATTTCCGACGGAAAACAATATACAAAAACATTTTTTTCTTTTCCCTTTCAAATTAAAAAAAAAAAAAAAAAAAAAAAAAAAAAAAAATGTTTTTAAGTGAAGTTACCTGATAAGTTGGTATTCATAATTTTTTTATTTTTAATGGAACTGCTTAAAGAAAAGACAAAAATAATGCATGACGCTTAAACAGGGAAATTTCACAAAGTGGGTATTGCCGCTGACTGCTTACGGTGGTTAAAAATATAGGAGATGGCTTTGGGATTACCTGCCTATAACTTGGAAAGAATATGTATCAAATTAAGCCTCGTCACTTTTAGAACATTCTAGGGGTTGAAAGGAATTAGTGCTTTCGATAGATTTTTCCTTTGGATTTTAAGCTTTGTGTCCTTTTGTAAGCATTAATATAAATTTCCATCTGTAAATATTACAAACCTGGCATTTTTCATTAGACCATTTTTGCATCAATTTAACTAACTTATCGTGAGCTACTAACTAGTTTTCTTATTGTAGATTGACTCGGAGATCCTTGCCCACGTAGCGCCCATTAGCTCCTTCACTGTAAAATGTTGAAACATAGGAGGTGGTCTCATGCCCTTTGAGTTAATAAGAAAAATATATAATTAAATGCCCTTTTTAAAAAAGATTTATGTATTTAATAAAATTATAAAATGAAAAAAACAAACATTTCAAACTGTAGATGTTGATGAAATCAGTTACCTGTAATAAAAAAAAATAATAATAAAACAGAATGAGCAAAGGTCAAATTAGAAGAAAAATTAGCTTAGGAGAAAAGCGAACTACTAACCAGTTGCGTTTAATTTAACTGTATCAAACAAAAAGATCAACTTGTATAAATATTAAAATTTTTGTTTATAAATATAAAGTTTTTTAAAAACAAAAGTGTTTTTACTCCTCATTCAAAAAATTTCAGGCTATGAACACACTTCAGACTATATTTCTTCCACTTTATGCCAGAATTAACCACCATAGGAATAATATCATTCAAATAAATATTTTATCAAACGAATTATTTAAAAAAAAAAAGTAAATTGATTAGATTGAAAAAAACTGCTCTCATTTCAAACTTATTAGTTGTACATAATGAATATTAAAAATTTGACATTCTGAAATAATTATGAAGTTCACTATTATAAAACTTCCTTAGGTGGATGGAATCTACCCCTTCCCCCCCTTCCTCTACCGTAATCACTTAAACCACCTGTGCTAAAATTCTCTGCAGTATAACATGGTGGTAAGATTGTTAGAAACAAAAGTGCCGTATTATGCAAGTTCATGCTATATGGAACACATATACACACAATAAAAATAAAAATTAAATAAATTAAAAATAAAAATAAAAAAAATAAAATAAAAATAAAATATAATAAACTGAATAAAATTAAAACAAAAAAAAATTAAATCTGCTCATCAAATTTCAATTTATCATGTGTGAACATTGGAGAACGGATGATTAAACTCAGGAATGTGCCAATGTTTAATAATGTTGAGATATATGAAGCAATTGATTGGTATACTATAAGAATGGCCAAATTCAAATAGCAACATCAATATAGCATTGTTGAATAGATCAAGAACTTCATGAAGAATGAATTGTTCAAGAATCCCTAAAAGAATATACAAAAGTAAGATAAATGTCGTCGCAAATGAACAATGAAGTATTCCAAATTCTACAAGAAACGTTGCTACATTCAATAGTCAAAAGAATATATCAAAATTTGAAATTTCTAGGCATAAATGAAGAATGAAATATTCCCAATTCTACAAGAAACACTATGACATTCAATAGTCAAGTGTATGTATGAAAGTTTGAATATTCTACGCATAAATGAAGAATGAAGTATTCCAAATACAATAAGAAGCACTATACAGATCAATAGGCATGGGAAAATGCAAAAAGAGATAAATATGAAACTTCAAGAAGTTGGAATTGATTAACGCACTACGAGTACTTATAGCCATTGGATATACAAATGTTTAAAATCCCAAACCAAAACATGAAAAGTGCTTCAAAACCGTACTACAAAACACTTCAATCAAAAGCCAAATTCTCCAGAAAATTCCTGAGTATTAACGCTATGCATGAATCATTTCAAAAGTTAAGGGGCTCAAACTACCATTTTTCTAGCAAAATTGGCAAATTTGGAATGGAATTTCATTTGCTTGCTGCACTTTTTGGATTGCGCCACAAACCCCTAACCAGGACAACATCATGTTCACACATGATAAGAATAATAAATAAAAAATAATAATAGCAAGTTTTGAAATCTTCAAAAATAAACTTTTCTGTAATGGGATTAGGATGAAAGCAAAAATTAAATTGAAAGCAGGATTATTGATAACTAAAAAAGAATAAATAATTATGATGATGACCTACCTAAAATCACTAAATGCATATTAGACAACAAACCACTAAGATTTATTAATGATCAAATAGTGATTTATTTTACTTTTTCCTCCAATGCTGAGAATCATGACTCGTTTATTAAGTGTAAAAGTCTGATGTAAGTTTTTCACAATGAGGTTTAATGAAAGAGTGAGTTTTTCACAACTGCAGAATTTTCAAATAAAACGCAACTAAAAATTCTGAATGCGACTAATTCTTTTTTGTTTTATCGTCTGCGAAAACGTGTAACTAATGAAAAATAGATTTCAATTATTTTAAAACACCAATAAATCTTCTCATGCGCTACAAACGATAACATACTATAATACATAAAATATTAATTTAATACAATAATAATAATAAATATTAATTTGATAGAATAATAATAATAAACATTAATTTAATACAATAATAATAAAAAAATTAATTTAATACAATAATAATAATAAACATTAATATAATACAATAATAATAATAATAAAAGATTAATTTATCATTATCGTTTGCATTTTCTTCTTGTAGTTCATTCTGTTATTTAGGTCAGAGTGTAAATCACAAAAATTAAAAGCGAGTTTTAATTAAAAGTCGAGTTTACATCTGCTTATTTCTTTCACTGGAATCAAATTATTATTATTTATTTTAATAAATTTTTAAAGCGTAGGAGATCAATTAATTAATTTTTAGAATGCAAAAAATAAATTCGATATTGTAAGTTAAATAAAAAGATTTTTTTTTTTTTTCAAAATTATCTCATTGGAAAAAATATGCTTATAATCAATGATTGGAAACATTCTAGAAAAGTTAATTTATAGAAAGTTTTAAAAATTTAATCATTTCTTTTATTTTATTGATCCAAAGAAAAGAAAAATTCAACCTTTATTATTTTCGATTTTTAATTTCTTTTATTAGATTACATTTTTTGAAAAGGGATTTGAATAAAGAATTAACAAAATAACAGCTTTCTTTTCGTTTAGATATTTTTTTTTTTATTGAGAAATTTATCAAAAACGTTAAACGAATTATTCAATTAACTTTTAACTAAAAAGTACTTTATAGAAAAATCGATTCTATATTTTTAAAAATATTGCCATCCCATAAACTAATTTAATTCGTTAAAATCGAATTATATTTCGATCCAAAATTTATCGGTAATTTAAAATTGAAAATTTTGAAAAAAAAAATTAAACGTTAAAATAACGACTAAAAAGCGATTCATGTATGAAACCACTTCGTAATGTTTTTAAAGATAAAATATTCTTAAATTTAAAAGAGGAAAAAAACTAATAGTTAGACAAAAAAAAAAAAAAAAAAAAAAAATTATTTTTGAAAATAAAACTAAAAATTTTATATCAATCATAATTTTATTTATTTGTCAAGATAAGATAAATAAATATATATATAAAAGATAATTATATTTGTAAAGTATAATATTTTTTTTTTTCTTCTTAAATTATTAATAAGTAAATAAATATGTTTAAATTAATAATTTCTAATAATAAGTTCTCATAAGTAAATTGATAATTAATTAATGTAATGGGCAGATTGGGCAACAGATTGTAACTAGATGGGGTTGGGTTGAGATACTTGAGGCATACAAGGTTGGAGAACTCACAGCTTCATTTACACACGCACAAAAAACCACACACATACAATTAACTACAGACAATATTTAACACATTTAAAGACAGATAATTATAGATTCGTTTAAGAACTCCACTTCTAAGACAAAAATTCAGAACTCGGCAACGCGCAGTGAGGAGAAATTTATTTCCTTTCCAGGTGAGAGTCTGTAGGCCAATTACTGCACAGGGCTACGCTAAATATATTTCCTCTCGGGATGAGAGTCTGTAGATCAACTAAATGTTTCTTAGCGAGAACACAGTTTGCTCTGTACTTCCTCTCGGGTGAGAGTCTCAAGGTCTACTGACCATTTCTCCTAAATGCCACAGGGGGCGCTGTTGCCAGTGGGCAGGAGGAAGAAGGGTTGCATTAGTAAATGATTAGTTCTTAACTAATAAGTTATAATAAATAATAAAATTATTACAAATTGTTTTATAAGTAAAAATTAAGTAAATTTAATTTTAATTAAGTTTTTTTATTAGTAAGCTTATGATTAAAACAATTTTGATTGATAATCATGTTTAATAAATAAAAATTATTATCATATAATGTATTCTATTTTATTTATTGCCGTAAGCAGACAAATATTAGTACATTATTAGATATCGTGCATTTTTTTTATAATTTTACCAGCTGTTATAAACCACGAATTGCCGACTGTAGAGAAATTGCATATTTTTCACTTTGAATAATTTAGTTAAGAATTATCAGCGAAAAGAATAATAAAGAATATGCTCACGCAAGAATAAAATTTTATCATTCCAGACGATATAATACCTAACCTACAATTTGATACGATCATATTTCAATATCATCATTGAAAGTGCTTTAATACAACAACAACATTTTAAAAACATCATGAAATTATAAGAAAACAAATTAAAAATAAGGAAAAAAAAAAATAAGATGCTTTCACAATAGTCAACATAACACATTTGTTTGTGCAATATAATTATGAAACCACTAATTAATCTTGACAAGTCTTCCACGTAAATTGCGTTATATTAATCAACAATAAAAATATTATTTATAAATAATAGATATTAAAAATTTTCAATTTAAAGTGAAATATTCATGTGAACTTTTTTCAAAAATTAAAAATGATATTTATTTGATTTATTCCATTAGGGCAAAATATAAACATATGAATATAAATAAAAATAATTTAGTTTATAGAAAATAAAATTTACTGCCATAAAATTTAAGCCTAACAACAATTCAAACGAGAGGAACACAAAAATTTATCTTTTAGCTTCAAGGAAGCTTTTAAAAACAAATAAAAACAATTAATTTCGTTCACTCAGTTTGTTTATATTTACAGATATAAACAAAAACAAAAAATAATAATATAAATAAAGAAATAAAAATAATAATGAAAATATAAGAAAACAAATAAAAAGTAACGAAAACATAAGAGAAAAACACATTTCTTTCACAATATTCAACATAACACATTTGTTGTGTAATATAAATATAATTATGAAACCAGTTATCTTGACAAGTTTTCCACGTAAATTGCTTTATAATTATCAACAATAAAAATGTATTATTTATAAATAATAGATATTCAAATTTTTAATTAAAAATGAAATAGTCATCTAAACTTTTTTTCAAAAATTAAAAGTAAAATTTATTTAATTTATTCCATTATGGCAAAATATAAGCAATTTAAATCATAGAAAATAAAGTTTGCTCCTATAATATGTAAGCCTAACAACATTTCAAACGAAACGAACATAAGCATCAAAAATTTATTTTTCAGCTTCAAGGAAACTTTTATAAGCAAATAAAACAATTAATTTTTTTCACTCAATCTGTTTATATTTACAAATTGTTTATTGCATTTAAATAATTGAAAACAGATAATTATTTAACCTTAAAATTTCACGAGCTTTGATTTTAATTTATTGCTATTTTGTTTTCAAAAATATAATTTTCTGTAGCATTTTAAAAATTAGTTCAACATTACTCAGATAATTTTTTTTTAAATTTACTCCTAAATAAACAATTTATTAAATCCTAATGAAAATAATTAAATCTCTCAGCATTTTAGATTTTCATTATTAAGTTACAAATAATTTAATACTTAAATTATTTTTGTATGTATTAAACAAATGCTGATAAAAGTAAACGATTTTTAAATGAATATTTTAAAAAGAAATTTTATTATAAAAATAATGGCTTTAATTTATTAACAAATAACTGATTATTATTTATTCGTGAATTTCGGCTTTACCCCAGATTATCAAATAATTGATTCATTAACAATAATAAAAAAGGGCCTCAAAATGTTATAGTTTTAAAACTATAATAAATATAGATACACAAAAGTAATCTCTTATTTTATATAGATAGAGATTGAGAAAAAGAAAACGTTTTGATTAATACCTAAAAACGTTTGGTTTATATTGAAAACGTTTGGCTTGTATATAATTGGAAAAATTAACATGCGCAATTTTTGATTGCCTTTTTAAAAGAAATAAAAATATTTATACATAAATTACTTTTGACTTATTCCTGAAATAAAAATGATTTATTCCAAAAGTTAATACTTGATTTGTCTATTTCCTGAAAATAATTTATCTTAATTTGCTTGAAACTTAATTCTTTTAAATTGTTTCTGAACTTCTATTTCACAATTCTTGTAAAAGATATTCTTTTCTTTGAGATTTTACTCTCAATATATTTATCGAATTCATCTCATATATTCTCTTTGAAGGATTTATGGTGATAATGAATGTGCTTTCAATGTGGGGTTGTTATACGTCCAATGGCATATAAATTTTTGCTGTATGTTTGGATAATTGTATTACTGGAAATAACAATTGTTGGAAAGAATTAATATTTTGACACTTTTTTTCTTTCTTTTACAATGTTTAAATAAATATTTTTGTGCAAGGTTCTTTAAAGGAAAACTAATTTGTCCATTTCAGAAGTACTTATTCGAGTACATTCTCCAAGACATGATTTCACCCATTATTTCCCGATTTTGCAAGCTAAAATCTGTCCACCATAAAAAGTTCTTTTTTACGCTAGTAGAAAAAAAGAAATATATATATATATATAAAGAAAAAAAAAAAAAAAGAAGAAATATATACTATAATCAACTGGTGCTATATACAGGTTACTCATAAAATTTAGAATTTAATGAAAGAGCAATCGTAACATAACAGCAATCGTAAAAAATAAAAAAAAAAAATTATAGAATTCCAAACGATTTTCTTATCTTGAAAAATCTCATTTTCACTTTGAATAAAATTGTTTTGCTTTCACTTAATAAATGATCTGGTAAACAATCGTTTGTTTAAAGCAATTTTCTATTAATTTTTTTTTCTGAATTAATTTTTTATTAAATTATTTAATAATTACTCAATTATTTTGTAAAAAAAATTTTATGCATAAAAAACTTGTGAAAGAAATGAAAACAAAGGTTGAAAGTGATCAAGGGCATGAAAAGCCCGCTTTTCAAAACAATATTCATGTATTTTATGGGTAAAAAAAAAATATTAAAAAAATAAACAAAATTGCATTTTTCTCGTCTGAGGAGAGAACTCAATTGCAAAAGTTGATTTATTTGTTTACATACTTTTTGTAAATTGCAGTACATTAACGAGCCTTCGTGTTCTTCATACACCCACAAATTGTCTGCCAAAGGGCGATGAAGGTCATTTTTTAATTTCACATTTGTTAATCTTAAAACTGAAAACAAATAAAATGATATGAAAAATGATAACAACAACAATGACAAAAAATGATAAAAAACAAATAAAAAGTACTAGAATTTTATTTAAAAGTCTAAGCACTGTTTTTAAGAAAAGCCGTATTCATAGCACAGTTTAAAAAGTTATAAGCGCTATTTTATTTTCTGTATAAACACAATTGCTTTTAGTACTTTACAATAACATTTAGAAATTTCCATAATTTATATTATGATAACAGTTGGATTTTTACTACGAATTGAAAAGAATGTGAAAAAAAACACAGAATAAACGAGCATAGATAACTATTTTTATCCATTTTCCCTTAGTAACTACTTTCAACGGTAAAAGAGTACATGTGTATTTGAACCAAATAAATAAAGGAAAGAAAAAAAAATTACTTTCACTAGCATTTAGAAAAACCCGCCATTTAGCTCAGACTCTTGGCGAGAATTCTGCTTTTATTGCAACCATTTGAAAATCCGGATTGTTTGTGTGTGGCCGTAGTAAAACTGCGCGCCAAATCGATACACTAGCGTAGGTTGTGAGTTAAGCCGTGGATATCTCTGGTTTGTAAGAGTTGTAGAATATAGTGAATTTCTTGAGCTTGAATTTTTCTTTTGGAGATTTGATTTGTATTCAGTAAGTATTTAATTTTTGTAAGATGTTTCACAATGGTCCAGAAGCCGCTGCTTTTGACGAAGTTGTGTTCAGCAATAACTATCCGGTGCACAAGCATTGCAGAGATGGTGATGTTCATGCACTTAGCACGATGATTAATTCACAGCCTATGCTCTCTATCATGGAAGATCCTTACCGGAATTGGACTCCTATACACTGGGCTGCATTTACTGGACGTGTAAGATTTTAATCTTTTGTAATCACTTTTATTTATATCTCTAAAAAGCTTAATTTTTTTAAAACTACTGAAATTTCTAAATCAAACCATAAAGAAAATTCGTCATTTCATTTTTAAAATAAATTATCAAGTATAAAAATGGATAAGTTTATCATCTTTATCTCTTATGAATAGTTGATATAAGCTGTATGTGTACATTGCCATCTGTAAAAGAATTGCCAATAACAAATATTGTTTCTGTCAAAATTATTTATATTTTTAAATCTTGTGCTCATTAAAAAATTAGTTTTTATTTTTGTAATTTAAAAAAAATCTATGTGTGTGCAAAAAAGTCAATAATGTTTACAGTTCTTTTAAAATTAAAAAGAACTGCAAAAGCATATGTGTTATGCAGCACCTAACATTCATTCTACCATGTTTCATGTAATATATTTGGCATTCTAAAACATAATTGATGTATTTTGTAATATAAATTCTTTCATAATCATACAAATTACTTGAAAGATAACCAATTATCTTAAAAAATAATTCAAATGCTTTATTTTTGTACAAGATTTTAATATCTATTTGAACCGTAAATTTATGATGCATTATATGTTGAACTGCATTGTTTGATTAAACAGAATTGAATGATTTTATTTCTTTATTAAAACAATGAAGAAAACAAATTAAAAAGTAATTATTTGCACTAATCTCAATGGTGGTATTTTTGTAAATAGAGTGTATTTAAGATGCTGTAAAATTTAAAAATAGAAAATATTTTTAAATATATTCTACTAATTACTAGGTGAAAAAATTGTGTAACCAAAAAGTAAGAAAAAGAAATGCATAAAACTTCATTTATCAAATCTTATATATAAAAAAAAATATATGTATAATTTTTCATATGCTTAAATTATTTTCTACCAGTTTAATTATAATCATAAATGTCATTTTATTGTAAAATGTGAAAAGAAAATACTAAATTTTTTTGTTTTATTCTGAATAACTATAAATTTTAACTGACATTTGTAAATTAACTTGCCATGAAAGAAAATTATAATTAATTCAAGTACTTTCTGCTCAGTTTTTAAATGTATATAGTATATAACAGTAATAAAATTATTATGTTTATAAGTGTTACTACTAAATATTCATAAATAATTTATAATGCACTAATAATAATTTCATAATGTTACTAATTTTTTTTGTTCATTATGAAATTATTATTAGTAGTACAATAAATAATGTTACTAATGTTTTGTTAGTAAATGTAGTAATCAATTGTTTAACTGTTTGATTAGTTAACTATCCTAATATTTTTTTCCCAAGTTAATGAATATATTTTTTTCCAATTATGTTAATAATCACTACCATTTTTGTTAAATATTTAGGCTAATAAATGTAGTCGAGTAATTTTCAGAATTAGAACTCTAAATATTTTTTATATATTTATATTGATAGGAAAAAAATAAGGAAATAATTATGGTTTTGCATTTTTTCCTGCTAAAACATCATTAATATACCATTTCAAATGTATATTGATTACATCTCGCACAAATAAATATTTACATAATTCAGTTCTATATCAATATTAAATATGTTACAAATATCAGTTCCATTATTTATTTCAAATTGGTAACAATATATGAATTTGTATTTGATCAAATCTTACACTTAAATAAATTATTACAATTACTCATACAAAGTTAGTTTAAATGCATTGTGATAAACAATTGAAAAACCAAAAAATTGTCATCTGTTTTTAATTTTTGATCAGAATGAAAGATTAATACTAAATTTTGGTTTAATAAACCACTGGTATATGTTTTGGTTTAATAAATCATGCTTTAGTAAACTTATTTCTTTCTTGAAAAATATTTGCTTTTTAAAGAAATTAAATAAGCAATTCTTCAAACTTATTCATTTAAAAATAAATTCATTAAGGAGTTACTAATTTTATTTTTCATGCATCTTATTTTTAATTTATGTAAAGAGTGTTATACAGCTTTCATCACCTTTTGATATGGAGAAACTAGTCTTATACAGTAAAAAAGAGTTGGAAACAGTTGTAGAAAATTTCTCTTCCATCTTATTGTTGGAGAAAAAAATGAATACTGTGTGATTATTCAAGATAATTTAACATACTATAATGAATTATTCATCTATTAAACACTGGACAATTTTTAAATATTTGTTGTAATGCTTAGTTAAACAACAAACAATCTTAAAAAACCTTAAAATGTTTTGATTATGACTTGTTTTCATTTATAATGATCCTATTAAAATATGAATTCTAAATTTTCTAGTATGTGTTTTTTAAAAGCACATTAACAAGTCATTTGATTTACTTATTTTTTATGCTTTGATTAAATAAGCATTGAGATTAAAGTCTTCTGCCTTGTTATCTTTCTACCACATCAATTTACATTTGTTTTTAATCCATTCTTCTATCATGAAGTTCTTATTTTCATAAACAAAAATTAAAGAATTCTTAATACAAATCATATTGTTTTAATTAGTATTTAAATAAATACCGGTAAGTAATACTTTTTTAAAGAAACTTTACTTCACTTCATTCGATTTTATAAATATATAATCATTAAAATCAAGTATAAAAAATTGATAAATGAAACACACAGTGGTTTTATTTAAAAAGCCTTTTCAAAATTGTCTGTTATTAATTAGCTAACAGTTGAAGATTCTAAATAAAAGTATAGTAAACTGATATTTGGGAAACAAACTTTTTTTTTCCCCTTTTAAGAATCGGCGATGGGTGACGATGCTCCTATTTTATTTTCACGTAGGTGTTGGCGTTAGAGCATTGCCCTTTTGGTCCACTTGTTCATCTGTTCAGGGGTGGTTGGTTGCTAAGCAAGATCTTCTCTAGTTCTTCCTTAATCTTTGTCATATTCTTACGGTGTTCTAATTTACTTCCGGGTTTTGTGTTGTAATTTATAATATCGTTTATCTAAGTGTGTAAACAAAAATTCGTTTAATACTGTTTATCTATTAATAATGAGGCAAATTTGTCAAACCACCTAATCGCAAAACTAATTCTTGTTTCTTTTATTATTAAAATATTTATTACCCATAAAATATATGGATAATTATATATATTTTAAATTTCTTTCACAGTCTAATAATTATATAATTAAATGTAAAATTGTTCTTAAAGATCGTCTGGTGAAAGAAAGACTATTTTATTTTAAAGTGAAAATTAGATTTTTAAAGTAAAAAAAATCGTTTAGAATTCTATAGTTTCTATTTTTTAAGATTGTTATGATTTTTGTTCTTACATTAAATTCTAAATTTTATGAGTTAGCTTAGAATTTAATGAAAGAATATACTTATTTTGCTTAACTTATCAGGAATAAATGATACATCCGATTTACTTCTATTATTCTCATACTATATATACAAAAAATCTTGATTTTTAAATATTACATTTCTATTAACCCTAAAACAAATTTGATAATTTTAATGTGTTTTGTAGAAAAAGTGTTTTGATTTTTGAGTGTGAGCTGTTGAAACTTAAGAAAACGATCTTTAAAGATTTTTACCATTGCCATCATGTCTATGAATTAGCAACTCAATTTTGGATGTTGCAAAGAAGAAAGAGCTCATACCTTTTGTTTATTCTGTTATTTTATAATTAATACAATTATAAATCACTTTTATTCTGTAAAAACAGGGATCACAGATGTTTCTCATGTGGCCCGCATCGTCATACATCCATTTTTACTTTTAAAAATATTTTTCTTTTTTCCCTTTGTTGCAAAAATGTCAGATTGTGATGAAATATTAAAAAGAATAGGATCCAGCTTTAGTTTGATAAAAAAAAAAAAATGAACATTTAAATTCTCAAAAAATATTCTATTCAATCTTTTCTAATTAATTATTGTAAAGAATAGAATCTTTTGTCAATAACGTTATAGCCCTGATGCAGGATTTTTATTTACGTAATTTTTTATTTATATATCTTGCCAAAAACGTGTTCCATTTTTAAATTGAATAAATCAAAGTAGATAGGTAGTGCTTAGATAAAACTTTAAAATGCGCAAATTTGTTTGGATTAAAATATGTTCGTGGAGGAAAAAAAAAAAACACTTTTACGTAAATAAACATAAATTATTTACGTAGGTAAAACATAAATATTTATTTTTATGACGGTAAAAAAAAAAATCGATAAAAGACGTGATTCATCACTTTGCTCTTAATTAAATAAAAAAAAAAAAGAATCAAATATTAAAGCATTAAATGAAATTCTTTATTTACTTTTTTTTACATATGTAAGAAATTATATATAATAATTTTAGAGGCTCGCGGTTTTCGCTGGTTCTAAACATCGTTCTATTCAGTACATAATACTTTATTTAATCTCTCAACATATAGATATATACTTCATCTACTATGATGACCTTGATGCTAACACCTGCTTTGAAAATTCCCTACTCATTCAGCTGTTTAAAAATTATTAATATATTTAGGAAGAAATGCAATATCTTTTTCTTGAAGTTGACACAGTTGTTACTGCATATTAATTTTGAATGCTTTAAACAAGTTCTGCAGCATAAGTATCTTTGATTTTGCAGTCATCCATTTTCAAGATAATTAGGAAATTCATTTATTATGAATTCATAGTTAAATTAAAAAAATTAAAATTCAAAGAATATAGTGTTCTAATTTCAGTTAAATTATATGATTTGAATTTTATTACTCTTGCGCATATTTCTATTATATAAAAAGCATCTTCATATTTTTCTCAAAAGAGATATGCAAACTATCAGAATGCACGTTGCCGCAATTTTAGTTCGATTCAATTCTTTTCTCTAATATTATAATTTTCCATTTAATGATGGATATAACGTTACTTTCGAACGGCTATGTCAGACTTGCTAAATCACATAAAATGGTTCCATTAATTTTGAAGTTTATTTTTAATTGCACTAATTATTCATACCGTTATTTAGATTTCCAATTAAAGATAACTACCAAATTTTACAACTTGAAGAAAACTCCATGTTCTTCCTTTCAAGAGAGCGTTAGCACAATTAAAAAATAATAAAAAAAATAATAATTGCTCACAGATAAATGCCCCATCATCGATTCTGTGCTACTTCATTGTTTGCAAATCAATTTTTTCCTTTGTGCCGCCATCTAGTGACACTATTTGTAATTAGCTTCATTGCAATATATTTTTTAGAACCCATTTTAAATTTAAATGACATATTACTTATTATCTTGCGTATTTATAGTAGCAAGTTACTGATAAAAGATTAAATCATTTATTCTTTTGTATTTATAGTTGGACTGTGTGAGACAAGTTGTATCTGTGGAACCAAAAACCCTCCACATCCAGTCTTCCAAAACTTTTCAAACAGCTCTTCATTGTGCATCTGAAGGAGGCCACCCATCTGTTGTACTTTGGCTCTTACAAGCAGGCTCAAATCCTAAAGTGAAAGTAAGCTTTTTGATGCCAATATTAAATTTTTTATTCAATTTGGAACATATCATATTCTATCTATAAGCATGTCTTTTAAATCATATCCTAAAAGATATATATCATCTACAATTTAAAAACAAAAACAAAAAATTTTTTAATGTATATTAGAAAAACAGAGTGACCATTCTACTTTTAGAGGATTAATATTGATTTTCATTAAATTTTAAAAATGTTAAACATTCATCAATGAATCAAAAATCTAAATTTTCTGTTAAGATTAAAAATAATACTTTAAGTAAAATGACACTTATAGAATTGTATTCATCATAATATTTTTTAAAAGATATTTGATTATAATATAGTATTTTAGAAATCTAGGCTCCCCTTGTTATATTATTGATTTTTCTGATTTAGATAACTTAAATTCAATGCAAATCTACTATGTTAGGCATATAATTATATATGAAATATATAGTTAATTTGAATTTGTAATGAATAAAAAATAATTGTTCTTTTTTGGCTGAATACTTAGTATTTTTAAAAACTTCCTATGGAGATATATTGTTATCTTTAAAATGCATTGTTGTTATCTGTATATTTATTAATATACAGACAAATCAAATTGAAAGTCAATTATTTTAAAATTCAAATGGCATTTTTAAAAGATTTGAGGTAAATCTAATTTTTATTTATGAAACTTCTAAAATTCTTTGTTTTTGTTTGTATTATACAGTTATTAGGAAAAGAGCAATATATCTAACTTTTTAAGTATTTAAGATGCTTACCATATTGAGCATATTAAAGATTTTCTTTATCTTAAATATTTCCAATTATCTAAATAATTATTCACTTAAATATATTCAAGATCCTTAAACTTGTGGAGGATTACAGTAATTATTAATTAGCTTGATATCTAGAGGAGGCCCATTATGTGTCTTTAAATCTTGTTCAATTAGTTCAATGCAAAAAATATTCTTGAAATTTGCCTTTATATTACAGAATAATATAAGACCTTGGGTTACTGACTTTAAAAATACTTTTCATTTTAGTACATTTCATTGAAAAAATATCAATTATCTGTGTACAGTTATTGATCTAATAGTACAATCTAATATATAAAGAAATCTTAAACTGTACACAGTTTGAGATTTCTTTATGCTATCAGATTGCAAGATATTTGCAATTTAATATTCATAACGAATTTCTCTTTAAAAGCAATGGAAATTATAATAAAGATATTAATTAAGCAATTTTTAACATATAAAGCAACATAAATATACAATTGTTATATGGAAAAATTTATATCAAAAATTAAATCTGAAGTACAGAAATAATAAAAAAACTAAATTAAAAAAATTATTTCCATTTTTTAAAAAAAAAAAATTGATAGTTTATTTTTATTTTAAAAAAAAAAAAAAGTTATTACTTTTCCTTAAAAGGATAAGTGCAAATCTTCAATTTTTAATGATACGTAGATAAAGGGAATGTGTACATATCATCTACTCTTTTACCTCCTACGATACAGATTTCAAATCATCAATTAAAATTGCCCTTCTTTTTACAACTTAATTACCTGTTTTTAGATATTCTTTGAGAATGAATTTGAAATGTTAATTCTATTTGGTTTGATTAATACAGATCTTTTTAGAATTTACATTTGATGATTCATTTCTTCCTCTTACCAGTTTTTGACATAATTTACAACCAATCTAATTGATATTCTGAGTATTTATGTATGCAATTGCATACATTATATAAGCCTTTCTTTTTCCTAAATTCATGCAGATTATTTAAATAATTTTCATATATATGTAAAAGTATGTTGCGAGTTTTCAGTTATTGATCATTTCAGTTTGACATGCTTATAGAAAGAATGTGATTTTAAAAACAATTTGCTTTGCAGATTTAATTTTAATATTAATAACTCTAACATATAATTATAAATGTTGTAATATCTTAATATTTACATTTGGTTTAAGAATTATTAACTTGTAAAATTTCCATAATTTTTAGAGTTATTGAATTAATTTTAATTTATGACATCTCTAATTTATGAATAAATATACATTCTTAATATTATATTTTTATATATTATTATGTATGTACTAATTTATTTAGTTATTAGTATATATTATGTATTATACTTAGTCATTTGTGTATTTAAAATTTCATATTAGAAATAAATTAACTGTATTTAATTTTTTAACAATAAATTTATAATATTATATTTTTCTAGCTATTTTAATTTTTTACAGAACATTGAAAAACTCTTAAATTATTAAGACAAAACTCCAATTATTAATTACTTTTATTTTCCTTATGAAAAGTAAAAACTATTTTGAAATGAATCTTTTATTCCTTAAATTATTTGAATATCTATTTTCTATTTGCCTATTGACTTGTGTCTAGTTGGGCAATGAAGATCTAGATTATTAAAGTTTAGTTCAAATACTTCTTTTTTAAAAAATAAAACTTTTTAATTTTCTAAATCAATAAGTAAAACTTAACATTTTAATATAATTTATGAATAATAAGAGTTTTAATGTTTCTGTATTATTACAAAACTCTAAATACATAAGTCTTGGCTGACAGTAGGATTTCTTTCTAATTCTTTTTTTCTTTCTTTTTTTTTTTTTTTTTTTAACGTCAGTGGGCCTCATTTTCCACTTATGCATCCCACAAATAGCTCAATGTGTGATGAAGGGGAGGACTTTTAGGGGTAACTGCCCCCATTTCTGCGTTATGTAATAGAAAAATCAGAAAACTCCAAGACAGCCTGACAATTAATATAAGATGCTTTACTCATATTGTCACAATCATTATCAAATTTTTAAAGCAGTGACTACAATGCTGCCAGCAGATTTGAATCTTGGTGTTTCTGCATTGGCCGTGGGCATTTCCATTGAGCCACGAGTTGGACTTAATTCTTGGTTATATTATCATTTTGTTGTTTCAGATCTTGGAATTGTTTGTTTAATATAATTTAACTGTACCAAAAGATTTTAAAGTATCTACATGCATACAATTATTATGGGTTAATTTATACAACCTTATGTAATGCATTTATTTATTTATTATTTTTGATGACTAACTTTTCAAAGCTTCTGGCTCATAATAGGATTTACTTCTAATTATTTAATTCTTTGTTGCATTGCCACTTTAAAGCTAAAGATCCCAAAATTATTTAAATACAATATTTTTATATGCCTGCATGAATAATTGTATATAAACAATCTAATTTATGCAGTTATTTTAAAAGGCGGTGGGGGTGTTGTACTTATTACATATCACCCTATCCGTGGAGCCGAATAAGGCGGAATCCTGTTAGCCCTGAGTTGGTTCTGTCTGCGCTTCTGGCCATGCAGTGTTTCCGTAAGCCTTCGGGCAGGTCGGGTTTATCATTTTGACTTATGCAGTTATTTTACTTGGCGAGTCTTATTTTGTTAGAAATTACTTATTTGTTAGAATTTATTTTTATATTTTTTAAAAATTTCATAATTTCAATCTTATATAACTTCAAAATTTTTCTCCAATACTTGTTTTTATTTTTAAATGAAATTCTTTATAGAATAGCTCAGGTTTTAATAATTCACTTAGTTGGTAGTTATATTTTGTGCTCATTGCTAAGTCTTGTATTGCAACATGGATATTTAGATTCAGTCAATGGTATACATAAAATATCCTATGTTTTGGGTTTTAATTCCAATATTTAAATGTATTGCATCATTTTATAGTTGTACTGTGCCTTGAATAATTTTGTGCCTTTTTGAGATTGACACTTCATAATTCAATATATATTCATTTTTATATAGAAAATATATTGCTTGTTCATGAAATTCATTTTGGAGTTTAAGGAGCAATCTAACTTATATTTGTCAAATTTTTTATTTTTATTTATTTAACAAGATTTATGTATTTGGAACATTCTTGATAGTATGAATAGTAGTTTAATGTAAAATAACTTTTAATTTAATTTTAAAAAGAACATCTGTTTAGTATAAAATGGTAATCATAATATTAAATATATAGTCTGATTTTTGTTGATATAGTTAGATTATTATAATTATTTAATATTTATGTAATTTGTAGTATATAGTTTATTTGTATATCTATTTATATATAATGTAAGCTTTTCATTATACATTTTATTTCCAATTGAAATTTTGGTGTTGAATTTTTGGATTCTCCTTCATTGAAATGTACATTCTATCAAAAGTAATATTATTGATTACAAATTAATTGTTGTAAAAGAATAAGTATCAATCATATTTTGGTTTATTTTAAATATAATTTTTGAATGTTATTATTTTATATTAAAAAAAAAATGTATTACTTTTGATAGATTGTAAAATACTGAATATGTGTGCTGGTGTTTTTTTGCATGAACTGACTTAATGTACTTCTCAAAACGTTTTTAGTAATATGAAATCCTTTAATTTTTTACTGGAAATCAAGTATCTTGAAATATGATGTTATTTTGCTCTTAATTATTACTATAATTATATCCATTTGAGTGCATAAGACTGACGTGATAATTTGAAAAAAAAAATTTAAATCACTGTTATAATAAGTTGTAATATATTTATATAAAAATAGGATCTTAAGCTTATTAACTGCTTGATATAAAATAAAATACATGTAAAAATATTTATGTAAACTTTTCAGTATAAGATACCATGTTAAATAAAATACTTAAAACATTCATTGTCATCAGTTTAATACATTCGAGTTTGTAAGATATTTCATACATGTTGAATGAAAACTGTGGTCCTAAGTACTCAATTAAATATTATTAAAACTAGTATATTTATAGAAATTATATTTTTAGCTATAGCTTTAATATATAGATGTAAAGAATTATTTATTTTTAATAATAATAATTTTTCTTTTCTTAACAATTACTATTAAGTAGAGCTAACAATATTGATTTAATTAGAAGAGTCATTAATAGATGAAAATTTTGTTTTTAACAAATTGTTCTTTGTTGATCTATAGGGCTACACAAGCAATATTTAAACCATTAAAAATTAAAATGATAATCTAAATAAAATTCTAAAAAAAAATTGATATTTTTTATACAGATTTTTATGATATGACACAAATTTATACTGCCTTTAGTTTAACTTTTGGACAGCCATTATTTGGAGTTAAGTGTTTATTAGATTTAATTTTACTTTTGAAAAAAAATGTACCTTTTGAAATTGAATTTCAATTCATCAAAGATCCTCTTCGAATTTTTTGACCTCAATGGTCTTGTACACATTTACAGAAAAGAATTTTTGAATTAAAAGAAAAATTGCATTTATAGAATTTTGAGCATAAAAATATTTATGTATCTTAAATAAAATTTAACTTTTAAATTAAAAGTTTATTTAATTTAAACTTTTATTATTTAAACAATTTCTTTGTTATCCAGCATAAAAGATGAAAAAAATCCAATTAATATTTTATTTAAAGTTGAACATAAAACTGCTTTATATATATATATATATATATGTATGTATATAGAATGCTCATAAATATTTAAATATATACTTTTGATATTCTATTATATTATATTAGTATAATGTGCACATAAGTTACTTATTATATATTTATAAAGTATTTTTATTATACATTTCTGTATATTCTTTTATATTTAAATAAATTTAAATTTCATTTTTAATTCAAATTTGTTAGTTTTAAAAATAAAGCTTAAATTTTGAATTTACAAGGGAAGTTAGCTATTTTGTTTAAATTCAGTGCATTTGTTTGTTTCTTTTTAACTTCTTGCATTTGATGCACATTTTTTTACACTACATTTTATTTTTGAATAATATTCCATATAAGATCAAAAAAGTAAAACTGGTTTATGTAGGAGCATAAGTGAGATGAAAGGCCATCTTTAAGAAAAATGGGGCTTAATCATGGTTTGGAGGTTAGAACATCAATCAATGTTAAGTTCTGGTTTCTTCAGAGGTTTGGCACTTAGTTTCTTGCCATTTGCTTAATTAGCTTTTTCACTGATGTCAATAAGTATTGTCTCTTTTGTACACTTTTTGTGGATGCTTTATCCATATTTGTATGCAATATAAACATAGCTGAATTTAAGAAGAATTTCAGAAAAACATTTTCTTTTTCATCTTCCTTTTATTTGCTCTTACTGTAGCAGATCTTCTGTGTTAATACTCAATCTGTTTCCAATCCAACATATTAGTCAAAAGATTTAAAGTTTATTATTAATTAATATATGTGAATGGATAAAAAGAAATGTCATCCATTATATAAATTATTTGGGATATAGAATTGGTAGAGTAATTTGACATGGAAAGGTTGCAATTTATTGTATTAATTGAAAGCAATTATGCTAAAAGTTAATTTGGATGAGCTAGCTTTATTATAGCTAGAACAACAATGAAGTATAAAGTTCAAAATTAAAAAAACCAGTAAAATCAGTTTTAATCTGCACATTGTCTATTGAAGTGTTCATCAGCTTTATAGGTCCAGGTTATATATTTATTCAGTGGCTTCTTTTGTGGCATATTAAAAATGAAAAATTAATGAATGATGAATAAGTAAAACTCAAATAACATAAATGATTATTATTTTAATTTATGACTTTCTATATTTGATAAAACAGCAAAAAAAATTTTGAATTTATTTATTTAAAAATCTATTATATTTTTGTGGAATATTTTTAAACCAGCAGAATATTAAAATGTTAATTTTTTGTATTTTAAGAACGATTTTTAATTTGTATTCTTATAATAAGGGTTTAGACATGTTTGAATCTTGATTGAGCATCCTGATGTTAATTACTGTCGTGCAATTTTGCTGTAAAATAAAATAATCATATTTTCCAATAGTTTTTAGTAATTTTTAATTTTTTATATTTTAACTTCTCAGAATTAGAATATAAATTGTTTCATAATAGTAGATTATATAGTATATATGTAGAATGTAATTATATTTTATTACCTAACATTTTTTAATTTGTATCCATTAATTCAAGAGCAAAATAATATTTTAATTTGAACTAGGACTTATTTTTAAGTAAATAATTGAGAAGTGCAAATCTTTTTAAGTGTAATTAGTGTGCAGCAGTATACCTTTTTGTTTTAAACATGATAATGTATGAAATCTTTATAGGAAGTTAAGCAACTCGTTTTCAGCTCGTACTCAGCCGACAAACTTGTTTCTTGTTCAACCAAATAAAGTTGAGAATCATGAGTAATATATTCGTTTGAGGGTCATTCTTCGAAAAGTATGTAAAGTTTTTGGTTCCTATAAGTGGATACAGAAGACTGCCGACTCCAGGTTTTCTAAATTCTTAACATCTGCTTTTCTGTTTTCCTGCAATGCCTTATTAAACCTATGTGAAGTGATTATGTGTAGTGAATATAAAATGCATGCAGAACCCAAGATTAAATGAGCAACACTAGGAAGATTTTAAAAGAAGTTGGAAATCCTGCATTGATGACGCAAGTTGCTACTGATGGCATGACTATCTTTGTTGAATTGCTGTGTAAAAAGTTCAATCTGAAAATTTTAAGCTATTCTTTGGACATAATGGACAACATTATTGATACGAATTTGCTTGATGAAAATGTCGGTGCTCATGGATTAAAATATCTTAAGTATTTATGACATCTTTTAAGTTTTTCAAATATATAAAAGAAGAAACATTTAAAATGAAATAAGGAAACTAATTCAAGTGCAAGTTTTTAGGAAAATTCTTTGGGAACAAGAATGTTTTAAGCTTATTCTAAGCAATAATAAATTAAGAAGAAACGTATACCAAGTGAAGAAATATATTAACTATATCAATGAAGTGCTTAAAGTAATCTTGTATGTTAAATCTGCAAGAATAAACACTTTATATATAAAAATTAGGTAATAAAAATAAAGGCATTTATTGTGCAAGAGATATATTTTATACTATCTAGTCTTTTGGGAGAAATATGGCATACTTTTATATTAATGAAAAATTATAATATAAAATGTGAGCCTTAACGAAGGGAGGTGATATTCATTTTAAGTCTGGCACTTTAATTCAAATAACGATTCTAATAATTAATAAAAGTTAATGATTAAGTTTAATCAACTGTAGACATTTATATTAATAATCTCTTAAAGATGATAGTATTAGAGCAGTTTTAACTTTTGTCCTCTTTTGGAAGGAACAATTATATCTGTAGTAACTAATTATAAACTATTTTCATTTCACTGCTCATATTTTATTGATGGAAATTGAAAGTTTTCTTTTGTAAAGTTATTTCTATTCCCTTTTAGTAGAAAAACATGAATGAAAAAAATTTAAATTTTCATGTTTTATGTCAGAATTTTATAATTTTACTCACCATGTAAAAAATTTGCAATTTTTATTATAAAGATACATACTCATTTATAAAAGTTTATGTATAGTAACTGTCTCTATTGAAGTTAAATTTCAGCTTATGCTATTAAAACTACTTAAAACTATTATTCATTTAGAGAGATCTCAAAACATTTTGTCTTCATTATATAAAATGGATACTTTTAAAAGTTGTAGGTTGCTTAAAAGTTCTGGTAATATATTTTTAGATGTGATAAAAAGATATTACAGTAGATTTTATTCTTTTAATATATTAACTTGAAGGTTATAAAATGAAGAATACATTGAAGAAAATAAACTGCAGTTTATAATGAAAAATATTTGTTGCTGTTGGAAAAAAAGAAAATTAAAAAAAAAAAAAAAAAGGGAAGAAAAATAGCACTTTATTGAATAGAAGAGAATGCAATATCAATTAGAAAATTGTTTTGTATAACAAATTGATAACAAAAGTGATTTCAAGTTTCTCCACTTTTTGAAATGATTTGCTATTCAGATGATCATATTTCTACATCACAAGTTCACCAAATATTTATCGGATAAAAAAATCCAGGTGAATTTTATTGTATCAAAATTTTTTAATTTTGCCTTTTGTTTTCACTTTTTGCACGTGTTATAAATGAATTTAAAGTGATTTAAAAACGTGCCTTAATTTTTAGGTTTGATTTTTAAGGATGATTTGGCTGCCTCTCTTTTTTATAAGGGCTAGTGAATGACTTCTAAAAATAAATCTGGAATAATCCAAAGCCAGCGTGGAGCTCAAATTCCGGTGGTGGATTACATTAAACTAGGCAACTAGGGCTTTTTATACGGAAGCTACTGTGCTTCCTCTGGTAAGGGAACTGGGCAAATCGAGTTTAGGAATATAAATTTATCTCATTTTTTTTCAGATTGTGGGAAACTGGCTGAGTTGAATACTGAAATTGAATAAATTTATATAATTTAGTCCCGTGTTTCTATGCAATTGTTAATTCTACTATGTTTTAAATTTTTCTATTGGAACTAATATATATTTTTGTGATTCTCATTCTTTTGTTCATTAACTAAACTATTTGTAATTCTTCTGTTTTTCACCCTGATTAAATTCATAGATTCGATTGTTGATTAAGATATTTTAACAAGAATTTACTTAACTTTTACTTACTATTTTTGAATTGTTTTGTAAAAGCAATTCTACATCTGTTTCTTAAAAATCTTTAATGTATGATGTGCTTTCTTTTTTATTTTGGTTAAAAGCAATTGCAAACCAATTAAACTAAAATTTAATTAAAGAAAAGTTGAAAATATTTTTTGATGATAATATTTTGTAGTTTTGTGCATTAGAATTTTCTATTTTTTCCTGTCTATGTAGTAATCCTATTAAACATATTAAGAACATTAGAGTTTTATTAATAATAGTATATCTAAAAGTATCTTGAAATGGGATTTTTTTAAAAATTAAAGGATTTTTCCTATGTATTATTGCACATTTTCTTGGCCCTAGGGCTTCTGAATACATGCATTTTTTATATTTAAAAAAAATCGAATTACACTAATTGTTTATTTTCTTATTATAAAACAAGTTCTTTATTGACAGTTATATTTTCTGTCTAATTTATATTTTGTCTCTTATCTATGGCAGTATTTGCTTTTTCCAATTTTGAAATGGATGGTATGTGGAATTATTCATTACTTTATATTTAAAGTTCAGTGAAAGTGTATATCAAAAAATGTTGTTTATTAAAAGAAATAAAATTTTTATCTAATAAAAATAAGTAAATGAATGAAATTTTGGCATTTCATAATTAGCTGCTCTATTACTGTGGCAATATTTTGAATTGGCTGCTTCATAAAAAAATTTATTTTCGAACTGGAGAACATCAGTGTAAAAACTTTTTTCTCATATTTTGAAATAACTTAGTTTGAATTTTGGATTCTTACTTCATGTCTAGTTTTCAATATTCTTTTCATGAATTTGTTTTATGTAATGTATGTAATCTTGTATAAAGTTATTTTGGAATTCTTTTTGTTAATTCATTTTTTTCCAAATCATTTAACAGTCATTAAATGGCTTATTTCCTATACATAAAATTATTCTTAGGTTTTTATTCTTGTTTGCTATATTGTTATGGCTTGTCATATTTCAATTTTATACATATATATGTCTATATTTTTGTGATTTAGATCACTAATCAGTTTTAAAAACAGTTGTTAAATTAACAGGTAATATATTCATTAAATGATATTTTTTGATTTGTTAACTACCTAAAACTGATTCATTCTTGATGAATGTAAATAATTATTTTTGTATATATATGCATATTAAATAGAAACTGAGTCTTATAACCTAGATTAGTAATTAAAAGATTGACCAAGTAATTAAAATTATTTTTAATTACATTTTTTGGCATAGCATAAGGGAAATTTCTTATTTAGGATGTGATAATCCTTTATATCATCATGAATTGGATGTTTTCCTAACTTTAATTTTTATTGTGGGTGAGTCTTTTTTTTTTTTTTTTTTTTTAACTTTGTAAAAGAATGAATTTGAGGTCTATATTTGATCAGTATAATAATTGGAAGTATATTATGATCACTGTATAAGAATTGGAAGTATATTAAAATTTATGAGAATGTTACTTTTAATAGTGAACTTTTGTGGGCATTTTCTTAAAAATATGCTGGTTTAAATTTATAGAAATTTTTTAATTTAGGTAATTAAACTTTCTTCTTCATTCATGAGTTGTCAACTGACTTGAGATTCTTATAAAATAGTAAATTTATATTCTTCGAATTCTTTTCATTTTTCTTGTACAATTTTTTTATCCAATACCTATTTTCATTCGTTATTCATTGGTATTGTTGAATGAACTAATTTTCATTATTCATTGTTAATGCTGAATTAACTAATTTTCATTATTCATTAGTATTGTTGGATTAACTAATTCTTTCTTATTGAAAACATAGTTGAATTAACAATTGCTGAATAATATGTTGCCCTAATCTCGAATGTATGAGAAAAAAAAATTTGTGAATTGTTATTTATTTTAATTAATATTTGCATTATTACTTTGAGTCATGTCTTTAATATGTATTTTATGTATTAGTAATATTTTGCAGATTTTTTACAACTGCCTAAGGGAATAAAATTTGTTGTGTTAAAATTATCAAATTAGTTCAAGGTTATTTAAAATAAATATGTTCATGTTATAATAAATTTGTGTCTTAAATAAAAGATAGCTGTAAGTTATGATCCTTTCTCTCTATATATTTTGTTCTTGCATCATTAGTAAACTTTTTAACTGGTAGTTAACTTTATAAAGTAAAAAATAATTTATGAAGTTTTAAGATAATAAAATGTTTTCTATTTCTGTCATGCATTTAAATATACCTACAATTTTTTATTAAAAAGGATTGAAATAAAATGTTAGATATTTTTATCTGTTACAAATACAAACCAATATTGCTTGGCTTTTATAAAAAATATAAAGTAATATATTCATTATACAAATGCTAATAAGGTTTGGAATATAATTATTTTATAATAAATACTATTCATTACACATTTACCACCAAAAAAATTAATATTTCTATTTTAATTAAAAAATTTAATTTTTAGTTTCAAACCAGATAAAAGTATAATAGATTCGGAGAAATTAATTTGGTCTTTTCGGACTATCAGCGCTACAAATTTTCATTTATAAAAATGCATCTCTTAAATCCTTCCTCGTAATCCTGTGTATGCCTTAAGATTTTATAAAAAAAATGTAGATGGAAAAGAAAGGAAAAAAACAAAAAAACAGTGGTGTGTTAAATATAATATAAAATAAAATTAAATTGTTTCATAAAATTGCTTTAAATAATAAATTTACACTGATGTTTTAGGTTATTTTTTCTGCATTATCATAAGTATCAATTGAAATAGCATATTTAAGCATTTTGTCTTTATGATTATATTGAGATCAAATTTATTGGTTAACTGTCATAGAATTAAAAAAAAAAAATTTCATATATTGTTGCAAATTGCTTAACTTAGGATTTTGTCCCTTTTTAACCCCTCCCCCCCCTCCATTTGTCACATTTTTGTGATTTCCTTTTAATTGAAATTAGTGTTAGGGTGTGCATAAAATATTTAAAACAGTCCAAAATTAATGAATTTAAAGTATTTTTATTTTAGTTCACAATAAAAAAAAAATATTCAGGAAAAATTTCTAAATGTCTATTATTTAGTCACTTAACGATCATATATTTACAGCATACCTTAAATTTTTATGAATAACACATATTAAAGGAAAATAAAACTATTTTATGCCTAATTATCTATCACATAATATTAAAAATTGACTAATATTAAGCTTCTGTTCATATTTTAATCAAATATTATAGAAGTTAAAAACTAATTTTTAAATGCTAAAAACTAATCTTTTAATAAACAGTAGCAATGGACACAAGTTTATTCAAACTTTGATTTTTTATTATATGTATGTATTTAATATGAAATACATAGATTTAATTGAATTGTTAATTGATGTAAACATAAACAAATTTTTTCCCACAGAAGTTGTAAATGTCTGTATTTTATCTATTTTTATTAGTATAATATTTGTTATGTGCATTATCTGAAAGCAAACACAATTGCAGTAATTGCCTCTTTTTTTTTTTTTTTCAAAATTTATTTTGTGTAAAAATTTGAAGTTGGGATCTTTATGTTTACATAAGATTTGTTTTAATTTTTATTCTGTAAAAAACTACATGTTTTATTCTAACTAACAGCAATTTCACTGTTATCGGAGAAATTTAAAAGATGAAATTGATATAATAAACTTATTTTTGTGATAAATCACGGTCTTTGGGAACAGTGATTTTGATTCTTATATATTCACCTTTTGTGCTAAAACCACATAAAATTTTAATAGACATTTTTTTAATGTGAGCCAATTAAATGGTCATTTGTTTTAAAGAGAGGAAAAGTAGTGCATATATCTTGCAGTCAATAAGAGTTAGTAGTTTATAAATTTTTTATAAACTACTAACTCTAAAATAACTAATTGACCTTTTAGCTGGGTAGTTTAGAATTGCAAAGTGTACAGGCTGCTGGGAAATTATCTTGCATATATCTCATCTCATAATATATATAGTAAAAAAACAGAATAATAAATAATTTAAAAATTTGATCTGATTTTTTTTTTAATAGCCGAGGACAAAAGTTACTAGTCAAATAGTTTTTATTGATTTTTAAAAAATATTTATACCTAAAAGGGTTTGTTCACATTTGTGTTGATCCAAACAGGATTATGCTTTTTAATAGATTATTTAGAAATAAACACATTATTTTGCCCGATACCAAATTTAAACTCATTTAATTTTATGCACAATTAAATGGAACATATGCCTGCAATAAAAATAGAAGCAAAAAGAAAATGACAGATATTAGATGACATAGATTTTATAACTAAGTTAGCATTTTATTGGCAAAGAATTAGATCTTTTAGTCTGCAATAACAGATTGAAAAAATATTCTAATACTTAAAATATTTGTTTTGTCAAACAAAAAAAAAGGCATCATGTTTTTTATTTTAATATTTAATTGGAATATTTTTAAAAGTATGGATTTTTATTAATATTTTTTTAAATAAGAAAAATTAAAAATTTTAAAATAACATAAATTTTATATTAATAATTTTTAAAGTAAGATGGCCATATGATGAGATGACCCACAAGTTAAAAATATCAGTAAGCCGAATATTTCTGAGTATCTGGCGTAAAAAATGTTCTCACTTGTGCAGATTTAAACGGCAAATATTCTAATGGTGAACTTTTACCTATTGTCTTCAATTCACACTGCAGCTTAGAACTTCACAAAAGAGATATCTACTTGAATGTTTTGTTGAATTATCTCTAATAAAACTACAATTTTAAAAATTAGAAACTCCTAAATGTATATCATAAATAAATATTGTATTTGCAGCAAAATACTCAATCATAAAATTTTTCTAAAATATGCTTACTGCTTATCTTCTTTAATATACCATAGAATTTATAAACTACGAGCTTAAAAAAAACACTTTATATATATATGTGTGTGTGTGTATATATATATGTCAAAAGTATTGAACACATTCTTGTTTAGGCAAAGTATTATTTTTAGTGTATTAACTTACCAGCATTCAATTAAACATTAAAAAAATTATTTTAAAGATCAAGATCTCAAATATTTTTTTTTAATTCATTATCTCTTCAATGTTTGGCAAAGTGGTCAAGTTTTCTAAAAAAATTTGAGTTAATATATTTAGTTTCAAATATTGAATGATTTTTTTATTTTCATCGTTGAAATTGCTCTTATATCGATGTTTGTATATATTGACATTTGTTCTCATAAACTATTGTACTTATTTACATTTGTTTACATACATTTGTACTTATTGTACTAAAACATCGATATATGTTTTAGTAACACTGAAAGCTTACTTAATTACCAGAATTTATTTCTAAGGTATTCAATAAGATAGTTCAGATCATTATGATAAAAATAATGCATTATAATTGTTACAGTATTTATTGAACCTTTTAGAATTTCATCAAAGTTTGTATAAATTATTTACAAACAGAACTGATAATATTAAAAGAACATAATTAACATAAAGTTATAGCAACAAAAAATATTTTAATATCTTACAACATAACAATGGATATTCAAATGTAATAAATTTGTCTACAAATCGTAAGGAAGTCTGTTAAATCCTTTGACTCTAAAATCTTTTTCTGATTTCTTTAATTTTCAGAAAATCCTTTTATAAAAATGACATAAAAAATAACAGCTAAATAGAAAAAAATAAATATATGTAGGAAAACTTTCAGTAAAATAATTAGTATTAGTATTTCTTTATTAATTTCATTTAAAAATGATGTTTAAAAAATTACTTTCAGTTTTATGATATGAAAAGTGGCTGTTACTGAATTGTGTTTTGCTTTGGATGGAATTTATTTGTAAAAAACTTATGTAAATTTCTAATGTTTTCCCTTATAAGCTAGATTAGATTGCCTTTATTAAGAAGTGTTTTTATTTCAGGATGTATATGGAGAATCAGCTCTGCATAAAGCTGCCAAAGTTGGTAATGCAGAATGTGCCAGTCTCCTCATTGAAGTTTCTGATAATATAAGGTTCAATTTTTTATTAAAATTTCGAAAATATTACTAAGATGGACTTTTTTTAATTGCTATGTATATAAAAATTTTTGATGAATTAAAGAATGAGTTGGTTTAAATGAAACTCAAGGTATTATAATGATTGTATTCTTGAAAAAAACACTTTCATATCTTTTATCAAAATTTCTTATGAATAAAGATTTTGTTGATTGTAAAATAAAAAATAGTTATTTCAGATTAAACTACATTTGTCTCCATCTTCGATTAATAAGAATTTTAATGTATTATATTATATAGAATAAATCATTATTTACTTATGTAAAAGGCAGATGCCATTGACAAATATCAAATATCTCTTCAATTTTTTTTTTATAGATCCCAAAATTTGAATGGACACACTGCAAGTGCTGTAGCTCAAATGAATGGATTTATTCACCTTGCTCGTTTCATTTACCGACGTGAGGAAGCTAGCTTAAATGCATTCCAGAATAGACAGATTATGCCACTCCCTCGTATGAGCAGGAAGAGATTGAGGGATGCCGTCTGTGATGAAGATGTCTGCAAAAGATTGCGTGGTGATGGTAAGTTTATTCATTGTGGATTGCAATTGTTTTGTAGGAAAAAATTACATGCTCTATCCATGATGTTTTAGCGAGTTTCAAAATATGAAAGCATTTAGGTGACCATTAGGAAAGCCCTATAAGTCATACTAAGCTATAAGTAATAGAAAAGTATCTGAAGTTTAAATTTTCTTTTATTAATTATTTTATTAATGATTTCTACACTGCACTAGCTATTTTATGCAATTTGCTTCAAATGCATAAAAGAGTATTAAAACTAAGAAATATTGCATGAAAAATAAAAATTTAATTTCTAAAAAAGTACAAATTAAAATTCAATCTTTTCTCTTTTTGCTGGCTCATCAACTACATTGTTTATGTTAAATTCAGTATTCCGTTGAGTATTTAATAAAAACTAAACCAGGAAAAGCACTGATTTATTGAAATATTAAATTTTATTAATAATATAAATTAAAAAAAAATAGTTAGGCCTAAGTGGAATGTGGCTATAATAAGTTTGAACATATTTCATTTATGGGCTTGAGAGTGGCTCAAACCTGCCAACCTACCCCCTTTGAGTGCATGCTTGTTCCTGCCCTGTCTTTTTCTTATCTCAAAATAATAAGTTAACATATGTAATAAAGCATTTGGGATGATGCATCTTATTTTCACATATGTTGAACTCCTACTTTTAAATAAAAATATTGGGTAAAAAAATTTATATCTATGTACTCATGGTGATATGTTTTAATGCCTTTTATTGATGACAATTTTAATTAAAAAGTTTTGTTTATGAAATGCCCTTTTTTTGTCACTTTTGTTTACCTTATATTATTAAGAGATAGGTTTACTCTGTGCATTTTTATACTTATTTGCTTATTTTACTTTTCAGATTTATCTCTAGATGCTCCTAATTCCATGACAACAAGTCTTTATGAGCATAATTCTCTTTGTAATATTGATGTTGGTTATCAAAATGTGCTGTATGAATTTATGTTGAGTGAATATCACGGTTGCTAAATGTATACTTATGAGTGTTTTCAGTGTGTTCATATATGTGTAGTGGCTGTTATTCTTAATTTTGTACAATAAACTATTTATAAGTTGAATTGTGTCCGTAAATATTACAACTATGGTATTTCATGCAGCACTTTTATGTTTTAGTAATTAATTAGTATGTGCTGCTATATTTTAAATTATATTCATTTTAATGATTTTCTCCTTATATAAAAATGAAATTTAATGTTTTTCTATTACCTACTTATTCAACAGATATATGTGCCAGTTGATGTTTTAACTAAATTTTTACAATAAGAATGCATGTTATGCTTTTGATTATTAGTACAACAAGCAGATATGATTTAGCATGAAAATAGTTCTTTTTTTATTTTGCTAAATTTAATTTTTAAAAGTGCTGAGATAAGTAGAGCAAATTTGTTCTACTTATCAAAATATTTTAAAGTTTCATTTTTCTACATAATAGGAAGCCTAATAAAATCCTTAACTAATTGAAATTAAGCTTGGTGACATTTTTAATATCCACATTGATCATAGATTTAATATAGCTTAAATAAATAATAAAATTTAAACTATTGTTAAAATTAGGATATGTAGTTTATGAAACAAGTAATTAATTTATATCAATCAAAAATACACAAAAAATCATAATTTCTGAATAAAAACATATTAAATAAATTTCTTACTCCAAAGTGAAATATTTCTTGTATTCATTTTGAATTAATCAAAATCATATTAAAAAATTGGCAAGAGAAAATCACATACATATATTTATTTTATTGCCGTAAGGAAAAAAATTAATTAGCTGGGCTGATATGCATGTTACCTACAAAATTTAAAATTTAATGTAAGAACAAAGCATATAACAATCTTAAAAAAAAAAGTATCAATAAATCATTTGGGCAAAATTTATGTTCATTAGTAATTGTTCAAAACTGAAAAAAGGAAAGCATTAAATAAAGTAAACTAGATTTTCAAGCCATTTTATAAAGTATATGAATGAATTTTAAATGAACCAATAAGAATAGCTTGTGAAAGAATAAAAAATAAGCCAATAAGAAATATTGAAAGTGATCTAAGACATTGCTGACCCACTCTCCGTAAACAACACCCATATATTTTATGGGTAAAAAATTAAATTGTAAAACATAAATTTGGTCTGATTTTTTTTTTTTGTGTTCTATTAAGCAATTTTAAAGCTGTAAGAAAAATTTTAATTTCAAGAAAAGTTTTATAAACAAAATTCTTGATCTTGTTTTTTTTTAAATGTTTGATTAATTAATGAATAAAAACAAAGATATTAAATAAATTAAGAAACCACAAATGTGAATTAAAACTCAATAAATAAATATATATATTTTTAAAATTATGCATAATTTTGAAATTCACCTTTTTTAAACTAAACATGAGAACAATATTGAACCAGCAACCCATACTGATTTTATAATTGCTTCAAGTTAAAAATTATTTTTTAATTAAAAACTTATTAAAAAATAATAAACTTATCTTTTTAATTGTAAACACAAACTATTTAGAACTCAATTGTCTGCGAAAAGAATTACAAATTGGAAATGATTATAATATTCTAATAGTTTGTGTTTACAATTAAAAAAATAAGTGGTTTTAATTAACAAATAACTTTTAACTTGAAACAATTATAAAATCAGTATAGGTTGCTGGTTCAGTATTGGGGTGTTGTGTTCTCATGTTCAGTTTGAAAGGTTAATAATTTTAAAATTATATGTAATTTTGAAAATTGATTATATATATCATTGTGTAAAGAAAGGTTGAAAGATTCTATTGTGGGAGGGAAGTTGGCTTAGAATCCAGCACTAGACTGTTCATTTTATTATGCTTCAGGGTTCATACATATTATAGGAGTGATCAAAAGCTTATTTGCAAGATCTAAGCAAATATAACAATAAAAGTCACAATGAAATAAACCTTTATCTGTGTGAAATGCAACAAGTGATATTTTATAATGTAGGTTTATATACCATAAAGCTGGAAGTAAAATTTGAGGAAACTTATTGCAGGAGGTAGAGGGAGATGAAACGAATTCAGAGTCATGCAGGTCGATCCTGGTTTCTTTACTCGCATTGGTTTAAATTTTGTTGGTGCACTTAAGTGATGTCATTGAGCCAATGGATATAGGTGTGGATCATGTTGTAACTGCCCATATAACCAACCATATTGTAGAGGAGATTAGGGATGTTGATTTCAACAAGGCCAGTTATGTTTCAACATGAGGATCGTTATGTTTCAATAAATTCATCATTCATTTTTTCATCCACTACCCCTCTGTGCTCCTCTTGCAAATCTGTTCACAAAGACGTTTTTTCACATTCCAGAGTATTGTATCACTTTTTTCTGCATCCCAAATAACAACAGCCAATGAATTCACATTATATGAACTAAAGACAGATACATACAAATATTTTGCTTTGTGTATAGAGAGATAAATATATATGCAATAAAGATAGATAATATTTGTATATAGAATTAAAAAAATATGACATGAAGCAGCAGGTTGTCATTCAAAAAAACAGTACAAGCCATAGTTTTTTCCTAATGGCTTGCTATATCATACGTTAATTTTACTTTAAAATGTTGCATGATAGATATTTGATAAAAAAAAAAAAAACATCATACGACTCTATTTTAATAAGAAGATGAATATTAACAAAATATTTTTTTACTGCAGACAAGGTATTTAAACTTTTGTGATCAACATGCTAACCTGATTGCCTATTTACCTTTTATTATTTATTTATTTATTTTTAACTCAAATTGAAAAGTATAAAGGCATTGACATTATCAATTGTTTGCAGCAAGGATTCATTGCATATTTTATGGGACTGTCAAAGAACAAGTTGCATTTTAGAATTGTGTTTAGTAAAAATGTTATGATTTTTTCTAGATATTGTATTAAAATGTCAGTTATTTTTTATTTCTTTTGTTTTTTCATATTGTTTATATACAAAAATAAAATAAATCTATAACAGAAGAATGTCAGATTTTTTTCCTTCCATTTTTTGACTTCCTAGAAAATTTTCTGCATACACCAACATTTTAGATTTGTTATTTATAATCATAAAATTATAGTAATTTAATGACTACAAGAAAATTAAAGTGTATTTAAAAATGAACTGCAATTTCACTTGAAAAAAATTTATACTGTATTTAATTAATTAATAACATGGGTAAACTGAAAGATTTTATTTTATGTATCATATTTTCGGTGATGCTTTTACCACAATTTTATTAAAATGGGTAAACTTGTATGTATATATATATTTCTTGCTGTATTTCACAATTTTCTGCCAGTTTAAAGTTCTAATGGCATGAAACTGTGTTACATTTTTTAAGAAAATTTGAATGTATCTGTTCTACTAATTCCCCCGCCCCCTCTATATTTCAACTTGGTTTCAAGAATTTTTGTTTTTAATGCAACAAAGCAATTTAATCCTTCCCTTTAGTGCAGAAAATTGTGAAAAATGAGAAATAACATTAAATAAACACTTCAGTTTTGTGTGTTTGTTGTAGAATTTTTGTTCTTTGTTTTGTGGAATCTTGGGACAAACATATAGTTAGTTGCTCATAATTGTCTATTAATCCACCTATTTTAATTGTCTTTTAATTTGCTGTTTATTTTATTGTGTAATTTGTAACACTTATGATTTATTGGTGATAATTGATATTTGTAATAATTTTTTTTCTGGAATTAATAGAAGACTTGTGGTAAAAAGATAATTATTTTAATGATACTTTTTTATTTTGAAGATGTATATTGCTAGAAGCATGAGTAGAATGATGATAATCAAAACCAGTGAAAGAGTCACTGACTCATTTATGAAAAGCAGTAATGCATGTCCTCTTCCTCTAAATAAATATAAAAATACCTACATTAATTTATATAAATTTTAATGTGCAATTAAAAATAATATGAAAAAAAGTATTTTCTTAAAATCATTTTTTGCAATTGCTAAACTTGTAAGAAGTTAAAAATGTTCTTAACTATATGAAATGAAATAGGGAAGTTATTTTTTTAAATATCAGTTAGAACAGATTTTTGTATTAATTAGAGTCACCATTGAAAATAAATTTTTGAATAGGTTTCCATGTTTTTCATACAATTCCTCTCCAATTTTTGGTTCCATTATCATAATCGTTCAAATGAATTTGTAGATTTGAGAAAACTTCTAAAAAAGAGTGTTTCAATTACCTTCACGAAGCTTATTCATATTTTATGAAATTCAAACTATGTGTAATGGATTTCATGGGAACCAGTTCAATTTAATCTTATTTGTGTAATGAGTTAAGTTGAATTACTTATTTTCATAACATAATTAAAATGCAATCCTCTTTAAACCAATTTCGTATCCTTGTGCCTTTCTAAACTTATTGCCGATATTTCAGTGACTGATATGCAATTGTAGGAAAAGCAGACACTAACTTTTATTTTCTATCACATGCGAGTTTTTGTGGACACATAAATCTATATCATATATATTTTTTTAAAATCCATACATTCTTAATTTAAAAAAGTAATTATTATCTGGGAAATACTATAGGTGTCACATTACAGCACAATGAGTTCATATACCAGCTCACTACCGGTTCAATGTATTACCCCATATTAACCAACTAATTCCCGTATCTTAGCCATAGATATCTCTTTGATTTTAAATAATTTATATCTTTTTCACTAAACAATTTTGTAATTTCATAATTGTAATGTCTCCTTCAAACATCACCCTCTCAGATAGGTTCAAATATAGTTCTGTAAGATCTTCCTTTCTCAAGTCATCAACATTTTTTCCTGTTTTTGAGTTAAGGTCCAGGTATATGACTCATAAATAGCTGTTGATCTGATTATAGTTTTATACATTGGGAGCTTCAATTTCAATATTATTATTTTAGATCTTATTGACTTTTTAAGAGCAAAGAAAGTAAAATTTCCTGTAATTAACCTTTGTATAATCTCTGGCATAATATGATTATTTTTTGGTGACAATTGAATCCAAATATTTAAACTCCATAACTTTTTTCAAACTTTATCTCCTCATTTATGTTTAGTTCAGTATCTGTATCAGTTCCCCGTACAATCCAAGCTCATGTATTTAGTTTTTTTCTATATTTATATCCAGATAAAAAAAAAAAGCTAGCTTCTCTGAATTAACCCATATTAGTTAGCTTTATATGCTATGTGGGAGTACATAATGCTCTCATTTTTATGGTTGTGACCTTTTGAAATACAAATGAAAGCACTGTATGAACATGTATGAGACAGCAATCAATCAACCCTAAGCTTACAGGCCCCATACTGTAAAGTACGTAGCTGTATTTTTCCCACACAGATAAAAAAAATTAATTCATCTTAAATGAAATGTTAGTGTATTAATTTTTTTGTGTACGAGAAATAAGATATTTGGTACTTAGTTGCTTTATTTTAATAATAAAAACCCTTCTATTCATGTAATCATGTACCTACCAATGGGGGGATAGTAAGCAAAGTTGATCCCCATGTGTGCACATATTCAACTTAGGCCACTTCTCACATAGATCCAATTTTTTTGTTAAATATTTGGTATTTTAATGAATCATAGTTTTTTTGACAATGCCAATTTTAATATCGCACCTGATTTTTTTTGATCAAGCTTGTGTGAATACAACTACACCGAACAGTCTTTTTATTTTTAAAAGAATACCAAAGTTCAATGTCCATCCAATCAGAGTCTCCATCACCCAGAAATCTTTTGGATCATTTAGAATGAATAACTCACGCAAAGTGCATTAACCATGTCCAGATTATTGCCAATGATAATAAGAATAGAATGAGTTGAGATTTTTTGTTTTTCTTTTGTTCGCCTTCAAGTACAGCAAATCATATAGCACTTGAACAAAACGCAAATATTTACATGTAAGATGAAGCTCTATTTTTGAATTTATTCTTGTTGAAAAAGATTCTTGAAATTAAAACTTGATAACCTTTTTTATTATTATTAAACGTATCGTTTTTAAAAAGTGTATTTGTAAATTTCTTTTATTAAATATTATTAATGAGTTTTTATTGTCTGGTTTAATATAGCGAAAAAAATTTTTTTAAATAAATTTTATTAAAAATGTTATTTACATTTTTAATCATTGTATATTATCAAAAGATATTCAAATAAAATATTAAGTATTACATAATAATAATTAATTTGCAAATTTCGAAAGATATATGCTTGCTTGAATTTAGTTACGGAGATATTTTAATTGTATAAATAAATATTAGATGAAAATAATTCAATATTTTAAACAGATGATTATATTTAATGTAGGGAGCTGTGTTTTAAAAACGTTTTCTTAATTACAAACAAATATTAATGTAAAGTAGACAATTTTTTTAGGAATCTAAATCGTATGTTTTTGTGAGGTTTATCTAGGCTTAAAAATATAATTATTTTATTTTTTTTTTCCCAATTTGAAAAAAAAATCTTGTTTTATAAGTTATCTTGAAATCTTTTGAATGTTTAATTATCTCTATTTATTCTTGAAATTATAATGAAAAGCACACATATACGAAAACTTTTATGCGACGAATTTCAATGTAATACTGCTCTATCCATAAATAAAAATTAGCATTTCAAAGTGAAAATTTTTTAATAATTTCTTTTAACTTTTTTTAACAAAACTAAATTAAAAATATTTTAAGAACATTGTAAAACTGGTTTTTTTTTTTTTTTTTTTTTTTTTTGAAAATCAGTAATCAAAAAGGTTTTAGTACAATTTGAGAAATCTCTACATATTCGTAAATAATGCATTATTTCGATTACTTATTATTTGGTAGGATATATTGTAACACTATAATCAGGACATAGAATTCACAAACTCTTTTGTAATTTCTGTATCTATTGTTCGATCATTATTGTTTTTAGTTTAGTCTTAATTTTAAAGTCATGTTTTCATACTCTAATTTCCAGTTTTTTAAAATGCGTTCCAATGGGTTTAAATCCAGTGATTGAGGTGATGTTTTCAGAATTTGTGGGCAATTATAGACACCAAAAGCGAATTTTGTGAGGCGTATGCCTGGGACCGTGATCTTGACAAAAACAAAGTCATTTCCTATACCTAAATTTCGGACCAATAATTTTAAATTAATTTTTTTTTATCGACATAAATAAATAACATGACTCATTATACCAAATTATATAGCCCTGATGCAACATACACCACCACACAAGGAAGATCCACCACCATGCTTTATTTGTTCCAACTAACTACACGCCATAATTTTATTTTTAAAATGTTACGATATATGATCACTTTTAGGGTTCCTTCTTTGCATTAAAATTTTTTAAAAAATAAAGAGTACATCTTAAAAAAAATGGTTCGATTTTATTCAGAATCACATGAAGCCGATATAAAAATATTGGACTTGTTATTTGAATCCAGATTACAGCTTTCTGTTCAGATTTTTTTTTACAGTGTATAGTACTAACACTTTTGGGAGCCACCGTATATTTCTTTCTTTTTGTGTTTAATATAAATAAAATAATAATGCTCTAATATTGACGGAAAATAAAATAATTCTTAAGCAATGGAAACTTATTAAAATTACAAGAAAATGGCAGGTACAGCATCCTTTTCAAATGAAGTTTTAACTTTGTAAAACATGCCTTTGGGAAAAAAAAATATATATATGCTTACTGTATCTAATTTCTCTTTTATGCATTCAAGAAGTTGTGCTAGATGAAATACAGAAGACTTGGCATTGGTTAATTTTAATGGTTTTTAGTTTGTTGATTGAAAAAACCCAATCAAATTCACCAAATATTTGAATTGCATGTACATTAATTGGGTAGAATTCATTCCATATAAGATAAAATGCTTGCGTGCTACAAAAATATGATATATGTGTGTATAATATATCATATATATACGGCTATATATAAATATAGTGGCTTGATGGCCAATTGGCTAGCATTCTAGTCTTTGGTACCACAGGCTTCAGGTTCAAATCCTGGCGTGGCATGAATGTTTGTGAGTGGTTCGGAATCCACATTAAATTATATGTTCCGTTCTAATTAGCCTAGTGTGCACAAAAATTACCATAGAGCGACAAAGCAAATCATATCTAACTATGATATGTGTATTTAAAAATACATATATAAAATATAAATATGCAAATAATTTCTGAAATTCATTTATTGTCATCTTTCAATTATCTAAATATAAATAAAAGAAATCATATCTGACATAGTTTTTTTCAATTCACTCCCTCCCTCCAGTTTACACAATTTAATAGTTGACCAATCACTTACAGTTTATGAAGTCAAACTTTTTAAGATATGCATTGTAAGAGGTGCCATTAATTTCAATTAACACAAAATACGTAAATTTAGATTTTATCAAACTTTCTATTTGAACATTAGGCAACAGTTGTTCCAATAATATATTTTCTTAAATAGAATCAATCTTAATCCCATTATAAAATTTTAAATGAAGATAGGCTTTGAAACAATGCACTCCGTTCACTGGAGCTTTAATATAGCATTTGAATAAATGAAAATTACAAACATGAGGGAATGGAATTCCCCAGTTTGAATTAATAATGTTTTAGTATTATATTTATTTATATTAAATATTTTAAAAGTTAGCTAATATATTAAAATATTTAATTTTCTATATCTCTAGTTTAAGTAATTTTAAAATACAAAATGGAAGATAAAAATCTGATAAAATTATAAAGTGATTCTCAAAGAAAGAAATATTTAAAAATTTTAAATAATTGCAACACGAAAAGAACTTTTAATTTATTTCATATAATATAGGATTCATACAAAACAATGTTTTTTTATATTTTGAAGAAAGTATATTTTTAGGGGAAAATAAATCTCCCCAGGCTATTTTGCATACCATTTAGATTTGCATTATTTTTCATGTGCTTTCTTATAGTATTTATTAATTATATGACTGGAATACATCTATGTCTAGATTAAGCAAGCACATTTTTATGAATTATTAATTTACACTTATAAAAAATATTTGGATAACTAAAAAAAAAACTTCACAAACAGTTAATTTAAGTGATTCAATAGCTTTTACATCATAAAATGTTATAAAAAAGTACAGTAGAATAACCAGTAAATCAAAATCAAGAATGCCTACAAAGCTGTCTCCTGGAATGCAAGTCATATTCCATTAATCCAAAATTATCAGTTATAAAACTTAAGTAGAATGGTAAGAAAATTAATGGAATATATGTAACATCAAAGATCAATTCGACCAGCCAGGTATCATAGCTAATTGGTATGGAAGAAATTCTTCACTAGCACAAAAAAAATTCAATATCATCAGCCAGAAACATGAAAATGTTTTTACAATATTATATTTACTAACGAATATAAATGTAATAAATTTGGGGCAAGTAGTTTGCATAATGGTATTGATAAAATTGAAGGAACTTAAAAAAGATAAATTATTTCCATTTAATCATGGTTATGAAGTAGTCATCGGGAGGGTCATATATTTCTTAAGAGTAGGCAAGTTTCGAATTTATTGAAGACATATACTTTGGATCAAAAAATGTATCTCAATATCTTAAATAAATATTTAAAATCATCAGCTTAAAAGTTTTGACTTGCAGAGAGATTCTATTTTTCTTTAGCAATCCCTACAAATACTGCTGTGAATGTTCTACTGTAGTGGTTTTAGAATTCTAAAGAAATCATTAAATTGCCTTCTTAGTCATCAGATTTGATCTCCAAACATCATATTTGTAAATATTTTCTTATAGCAACAGCTAAAATTTGCAAGGTAGGATAAAAGTAACAAAATAGGCACTTAATACACTAAAAATTAGTTTGAATCTTAGTTAAAGCAATTTAAAAGTTCTTAAAGTTTGTAGATATTTAACAAAAAATTAAAAACTATTTAATAAGCCATTAAAAGATTTTTTTTTGAATATAATTGCTATTTGAAAATTGTTTTATCTTGTATGTATATATTTAGATTGTTGGGTTTAAAAAATGAATTTTTATTTAATTAAAACAAAAAATGTTTTTAGTACTAAATTATTTTAACGCAATGTATTCCCATAATTTTATTTAAGAACATGCCAATGCAAAATTTTTGCAATATATTTCTGATGAAACATTGATATTCAAAAATACAAAACATACATGGTAAAACAAATTAAAGAACGAGATCAGACGTGTCAATAAATGAGATTCGAATAAGATAAATTCATTCTATTAAATAAATTAAGTTTGATTGAAATAAACAAAACAGGGTATGTCACAAATATTAAGTTAAGAAAAACGGAATTATGAATTTTTGTTTCCGAAATTGAAAAAAATTCTTCATTTACAGTTATTTAATTCTATTAATTGAAAAGTTTTAAATTGAGAAGAAAAAAGGAAATCTTATTATCATTCTTCTTCATTGGGCAATAGCCCCATGGTAGGCATAGACAGTCTACTTACTGACAAATTTCAAACATGGGATGTTTATCTTATTCCAGCCTGTATTACATATATATATATATATATGAATGTCAGAAAATATTTGCTCTTCTTTTACAAATGCTTATTTTAAACCACCCAAATAAAATCAACGTTTCACACATGATAAACATTAACATGCCTACAGAAGTGTTAAATAAAGTAGAACTTCTATGGATTGGAAAAAATAAAAATTTTATTTTTCTGATTGTCAGTAAATATAACATTCAATAAATCTGAAAAAGTAGTTAGTAAATAATTTGTTTGTACATTTTATTGAATCAAAATCTCCCCTTTATCAGAGGCATCAACTAAGATTGAATACTCTGCCTGCCATATTAATCATTACTTAAACAAATTTGCAGACTACGACAAAGATGTTTTTAAATGTGCCAGCAATGATTAAAATCTTTCTAAATACCATCTGAAAATAAATAACTACCATCGCTTTCATTCAGTTTGATTTCCATTACTGACAATATGTATTTAATTTTCATTGATTGATTATTCAATTATTTATTCGGCGAAATTGAGGTGCAGGCTGCTAAGGGCCAGTTTTAATAAATTTAATTTTAAAACTATATTAAAAACAAAAACTATGTTTTTTTAAACTGCAGAAAAAGAACAAGTCAAGTTAAATCTTTAGATCATGATAAACAATAACTTTTTTTAATACTATACTGCTGTTTAAATCAAATCACTGAAAACTAGAGAAAATTATTACCCGTTTTTATAAAATGTTATGTTACATTTGTGATGTTTTTTTTATAAATAAGAATAATAAAAAAGAAATGAAGAATGACTGAAAATATTTAAATATACAAACAATTTCTTAAAAAAAAAAAAAAAAATCAAACTCACAATATGATCTTTTTTTTTTTTTCTGAATATGTTAAAGCCATTTCAATATTTAAGAACTTGAAAGTTATAAAATTATTAATACTTTAATAACAATATAAATAAGATAAAAAAAAAAATTTATACCAATTTGGATGGATATAGTAATTAATTTCTCTCTACATTTATTAAAAATTTGTTTTGTATTTTCTGATGATTTTTCAAACATTAGGAAATTTAATTAATTAAAATAACATAAAAAGGAATCTGTACGCCAATATAGATTACCCGTAAAATTTAGAATTATATGCAGGAGCAAAATGTATACCAGCAATCTTAAATTGTCTTTGCTTTCACCAGATGATCTTTTAGAACAATTTTACACTATTAAATCATATAATTATTAGCTTATGAAATAAATTTAAAAAATACGATTTCATTAAAAATATCACAAATTGAAAGTGGTCAAGGACACAACCTCCCCCCAGTCAATTATTTCAAGTTTACCATAGCTAAAATTGAATAATAAATTACCATTAATTTTTTATGTAATTTCTTAAGCATAACCAAAAACCATGAATTACTGTTCATGCACTTAATTTATATATCCAACATTTCGAATTCATCGTATCTAAAAATTTTTGCATTTCAGCCGATAAAATTTGAAATGGGTATTAGATTGATTTCTTTAACTGACTTGACACTTTGAGATGTATGCTCGTCAATGCTGCTTTATCTCTTATTTTGCAGACAATTGTCCTTAATGTTTAAATGTGAAATGGGTGTTAGTAAAAATGCATATTTTTTTTTCTTCTGAATTATGCAATCTACTCAAAGCAGATAATATCTATTAATATATACATAACCAGTGTTACACAAAAAAATTAATAACTTTAAGTCAAACCAATTAAGTGCATGCTCAGAATACTGGCCCAGTTTGTATATCCTTTAAATATGTTTTTAACAAAGTTCCACCTTTAAGAAACTATCCCAGTATTAATATGAAAACAAGATCAGTATTTGGATTCCTATAAACACACTTTATTTTCCTTCCACATTAAATCAAATCTGTAACTACATTTGAGGTAATATATAAGAAAGCTAACTATCTTATTTAAGATGCTTTCTTTTACATACTAGGTGTTTTTCTTTGCACATAAAAGTAACTAAAGATCACTACATGTAAGAAGAATATCTATAAATATTATTTTTGTTAAGTCCACAACCACAACAAACTATTTAACTTTAGAATCAAAGAATAGTCATGATATATTTTATAACCAAACTTTATTTAATGAAAATGAATGGTTTTTTTCATAAATAACTTTTCAAAATTATAACATGAAATTAATATTTATTGACAAAGATAAAAATGCATTCAACTTATTGTGGTTGAATTTCTAAAAATTACATACTTAGAATTATAAACAAACTGCACATATTAAAGTACTTTTTCCATAACAAAAGAATTTCACTAATTCAGAAAATTATTTCATGAAGTAACCTATATATAAATGGATATAAAGACAAGTTTTTAAAATAACATATTCAGTTTTATAATCTATTACATAATTAAACTAAATTGATTTTTAACTCTACACAAAACAAATGCATAACAAACTAGCACATGGCAGATTCTAATCACTTTTATTATTGCTAAAAGAAATGAAATCTTTTCATTTGAATTCCTACAATGAACTTTCAGATTCTGAAAATACATTGCTAACTTCTAATCTGTTATATCACAATTAAGCCTTTTTAATTTTATTTGAACTTAATTTAGGCAGTATATTTTAGATTTTACATTTATTTCATTACAAAGCAATTTAAGACAATTCTCATTACCTTACAAAATTGTTAAGACAAATTTTCACATCTAATATCAAATTATAATCTTACACTGAATATATTATAAAACTGATATTTCAGTTCAAGATAATATAGTTTGAAGCAAATAAAGTGTCATATATTAATAAACATGTCGGCCACAAGGTCATAAAAGCAATGCAGTGAATGAAAAGTATGCCATGATTTTAACTCTACAAATAGATATACTACAATCAAAATGAAATCTTTCAAATACATTAACAATTGTTATGCTGACATCATAAAATGTTTTTATAAAATTGTACAGTTAATCAATGGTTTGAAAATGCCATTTATTTCAAATAAAATATAAAGTATTTAAATAGTCGGTAGAAACTCAAAACGTATGAAAAGCTAAGTAATTGGATTGAAAAGACAATCTATATTTTATTACAGCAAGTCAACTATGGTGGGTTTGGACTTTTACATACAATTGGCAGTTCAATCCAACAACTTAGTGAATAATTTCCCATAAAAAATAAATATAATAGATATAAAAGATTTTAACTGGCAATTTTATGAACATATAAATACAAAGAATTTTCAACATTGAACATTATACCATGTACTCTCATGATGGTCAAAAATGAATTAATAGGCACATTCTCATTTGTCAGGTCAATCGTGTAGCTAAAAATGATGCTAAGGTAAAAAAGTCAATAGACAAATATGAAAGTGAAAAAAGATGCATTACAATATGGAATAATGTGGGATGTTACAATTGGATGTCATGGCTTTATCTTCGACCATATCCGCTAGAAGCACGTCCACCATATGGGCCTTGGCTTCTTTGACTATATCCACCAGATCCACGCATAGGACCTCCACCATATCCAGAGCCACCAAAATCGCCTCCCCATCCTCCGGAGTTGGAGTAATTGCCATTGTAACCGGAATTGCTGCTCCAGCTTCCACCACCACTGTTGTATCCATCTCCATAGCCTCCATTGTATCCTCCACCATAGCCACCTCCTCCTCCTCTACTATAACCACCTTGATCAAATTCATCAGCAGTACGCCATTCACCTCTTCCAGGATTACCACCACCACTACCAGATCTACCACCGCGTCCACCATAGCCTCCTACATCTTTTTTAAGTCTGCCCATTTCTTCTCTGGAGAGAGCTTTCTTGACTTCAAGTCGTCGACCTTTAAAGTTGTGTCTTTGGAGAACGATTTTATCTACAGGGTCATAATCATCAAATTCCACAAATGCAAAGCCCCGTTTCTTGCCAGTTGCCTTATCTACAACGACATTCACGCTTACAATGGTACCGTATGTACCAAAATATTCACGAAGATCATCTTCACCCAAATCATCTCTCAGTCCACTTACATACAGTTTATTGACCGTTACCTGAGCTTCGGGTTTACCTGAATCTTCACGAGGTACGGCACGTTTTGGTTCTACTTCACGCCCGTCGATTTTATGTGGTCTTGCAGCTTGGGCATCGTCAACCATGTGGGCTCGCTTGTAGGTGATGAATCCAAATCCTCGAGATTTTCTTGTATGTGGGTCTCGCATTACAACACAGTCAACGATCTCACCCCATTTCTCAAAATGAGCTTTCAATGAATCTTCAGTGGATTTATAATTTAAACCGCCGATGAAGAGCTTGCGGAATTGCTCGGGTTCACTTTTTTCAGACATTTTTGCACCTAATTATATGAAAATACGTAAATACAAAACTATTATTGCACCTCGACAAGTAACAATAGCAAGTGGAAGCAAAATGGCGTTGCCGGTTTTAATTCTAAATGCCAATCCGAGGATGTAACTTTCACGTTATTAACTACGATGCAAAAAATAACTTTAATGTCTTGAATTAATAATACAAATCGTAAAAATATTTTTGAAACAATATATTATTCAACGAATCAAATAAATAAGAATTTTTATTTAGTTCTAAAAAATGTTTTTTGTGAAACTGAAATAGCTACAAACTAAGCCTCAATAGTACTATCATGAATAAATTTTAAAATTAATATGACGCAACTTATTACATCATTTCATTCATTACAGATATGATTTTTGAAAGCAAAATATAAATGAATTCTTTTTTTTTTTTTTTTTAGAAAATTATGTTTAAATTTTATATTTCCGTGTAGGAGCCGATAATTTTAGAACTTTTCTTTTAAGGGTCCGCTCCTGTCACAAAAACGTACTTTTTTTTTTTTTTGCTAGTTGAGCACAAGTGATCAATCACCAAATATCGACAAATTTCTTTGTAGGTTGAATAATTTTTGACAGAGTAACAAGGCTTTTAAATTTCTCTGATTAATATAATATTTCTTTGAATTGTATAGAAAATAAAGGCTTAACGCATAACAGAGAAAAAAAAAAAAAAGGCTCAACTCACAACGATAATTATTGCGATAGCGATAGTGATGAAACGACATCGATTAATTTAAATTGTTTACTTTTGCTTACGCGACAAACAAACTTACTGAAATTTGTGCTACATGCCGCTATAACACAACATCAAAATGAATACTGTTTTGTCTCGTGCAAACGCAATATTTGCGTTTTCACTCAGCGTCTTGGCTGGTTTGACTTTTATGTGTTTTTTGTCAACTGCCTTTAATGAATATAAAGGAAACGTGACAGTATCAACTGCGAAAGCTGTCGTGAAAAATGTTCCGGATTTCAGTGCTTCCAGATGGAAAAATGACCTGGGATTCGTAACTTTCGATCTAAAAGCCGATCTCACACATCTTTTTAATTGGAATGTCAAACAGTTGTTTTTGTACTTGACAGCTGAGTACACCACTGAGAACAATGTGGTCAATCAAGTCGTTCTGTGGGACAAGATCATCAAGAGGAGTGAAAATGCGACTTTAGACTATAAAAAAATGAACACTAAGTATTATTTCTGGGATGATGGTAATGGATTACGAGGCAACAAGAACGTCAGTCTGTATTTATCATGGAATATCATACCAAATGCAGGCAGTTTACCAAATATTCATGGTAATGGTGTTCATGTGTTCACTTTCCCTGAAGAGTATTTTACATCAAGACTAAAATAATTTGACTTATTGATAGACATTTTCTTATTTCATCAATATAATTTATTATGTTTTTTAAAAAAAAAAAAGATTAACATGTATTTCAAGTTTTGATAAGCATTGAACAAACTTCACAAGCTAAAATAAAAGTAAAAATTGAATTGATTCTATTTTTCACTTAATTTTCTTTTATATTACAGTATTTATTGAAAATTTTAGATTTTTTTGTTGATCTGAATAAATTCAAATGTTTTGGTTACATTAATAAATTATTTCAATTTTTGTATTGGTTTATATCAGTAATTTTCTTTCTTTCAATATAAATTGTACATTCAGATAAGATTCACTATTTAAATATGTCTATCCTTTTGAGTAGACACAATGAGTGATTTAAAATAAAGTTGGTATTTTTCTGTTTATAGAATGCTACTAGTTGTAAAAAATATATATTACTGTCAAATATAATTTGAACTAGATGCAAGAATGATAACTATAATGTTATATAGAACAACACAGTTAGTGAAATAAACAGTTTATCATATTTTGGGATCTCGTTCCCAATTATGATGCTTTCTGTTAATAAGAAACCTAAAAGTGGTGCAAATTTGTCTCCTAATTTCATTTTTGCCATATTAAAAGGTGAAACAAATACAATCAATCGACATGAATATATATAAAAATATAAATTGGCTAACAAGTTTATATGATTCTTTAAATGGCTTAGAGCACAAGGTAAGAAAATATAAAAACCTTCTAGTAGGATGATAATGGATTACAATATAGTATACAAAATAGTGTTCATAAATTAGATGATAATTTTGCATGTCAAGTACTTGTAAAAATTTTTATATTATTGCGACTTGATAACATGTTTTTGATATTTAATATTTAAAGTTTTTTTCATTTAAAGAAAAGGTATTGATAAAATTGCACTGGGATTTGGCAATTTGTTTCTAGTGGCAAATAACAAATTGTGTCTTTGACTGAAATGTAACTTTGTAGTGGTATTTTTTGCTTATTATCATGCAAAGAATTTACAAAATGTTGAAATTCAGAACACTGATTTTACGAATTTGAAAAATACAGAATTGACATATTAAGGCTAGGATAATGTGGAAATAATGTACTAAATACTAATAATGTATAATATATTAAAGACAACAAGTAAAAAATTAATAACTATAGATATTAATTCTAAAATGAATACTAAGTAAATTAACAAAGAATAATGATTTGAATTAAGAAATGAAACTGATATAATGACTTAAAAAATGAATAAAACATATGTTTTTGCATTGCCAAAAATCAGAGAGGCCTATGAAAATCATTGATATTTTTACTTGTATGATTTAAAAATGTATTGAGATGAAGGAATTGTATAAAACTAATTTTCAAAAATAATCCAATTTTCAAATTTAGCCTGCTTCAGAAATACATACAAGGGGAAAAAAAAAAAAAGACTTCTAAGTAACATATTTATTCAATGATCCATCTTTTTTAAAAAATAATTTTCATAAAATCATCATTTCCAGAAATTTTTTAATTATTGTCTATAAAAATCCTCCTTTCTTGACAACATGTTCATTGTTAACCACATGAGAAGAACGATGAAGACTTGTTGCACTGCAATAAATTAGAATGAAAAAAAGACTTTTCTTTATCCTGTCTACTCCGAAAATTGTAAATAATTCCTGAAGTAAATTCCATCATGTTAAGACATTTTGTGGAAGATCTCATTAAACGCATGAGAAAGTAGCTAGGACTGACCTTTACTAAATCAAGACAAAAATGGAGCTTCAGGGGGAATGGTCCTCTGTTTTATACCTGTTGACCTCAACAGATGTGATGCCAGAAAATGGAGAGTTTTAAAAAGCTTTTAAAAGGAAGATCCATATCAAATTGAGAATTGCCAAGAATAAAATGGGAGAAAGGAACTTCGCACTTGTGGAATAGAGAAAATCAACTTCGGTACATTATCGTCCACTTGGTAATAAAAAACATGCCAAGTTCCTGAAATTATATGGCCAAGTTTTCTAAATTATAAAAACATGAAAAGAACTTATTTTTGATAGATATTTTAGAATTTGAAAAGGGAAGTAACTGAACTTTAAATAGTTATTGTACATTATTTATGTGATACATTGTAATAATTTTTTTTTCTATTTTTAAACCAATTATTTATTTATTTATTCAATATTGTTCATAATTTAAAAACATGGCATTATTTGTTTGATAAAATAGAATAATGACTATTAGCACAATGCTTTAAAAATTAAAAGGAACAGCATAATTTTAAATAATTGTTTAAAGCATGAAAATTAAAAAAACGACATTTGATATTTAATTTATTGTAAATGAATTTATAAAATTAGAACATAATGTGACTTACATCACATTTACATCGTTAAGTAAATAATTTATGATAGTTATCCAATTGGCAGTGAAGAAAAATCCCTACAGTGCATTTATAATAAGTCAGTTGTTAACAAGTGCTTTTAGTGTTGATTAGTGCTTTCCTATGTTATTGAGGACTTGGTGATTTCGTGATTAATGATTTCTTATGTTATTATTAGAATTATTTAAAATTTTCGTTTTTTAAAAATTTTTAGTAATAATTTATTTTTTATTATTACACTGCAAGTTATTGGTTATCCAACATCATCTTCCATATAGTTACTTTATGTTAGGGCTCATGGCCGATATAGCTTTCGCCCTGACATAGGGGAAAAACAACTTTATGCTGGTTGTAGCAATTATGCAGAAATAATATTGATATATTCGTCATAAAGGTGGGACTGAGAAAGGTTTCTAAAATGGGTGAAAACTATTTTTAATGTTTAAGTAAACCAAAATTAATATTTTATTTTCATTATTAATTTTTTTTTCTTCTGATTTGCATACTCGCAGCAGACATAATTTTTTTTCACATACCAGAACTTTGGTTCTGAGAATGGCCTTTTTTGGAGGGGGAGGAATTATGATGCTTTTACCTTACAGATTCATCGTTACTGCCCAAACTTTCAGCAATCTTAATATTTAATCTTATACAATATTTCTATGGCATCTACAACTGGTCCCTATTTGTACCAAATTTTTAATTTAAATTCTTTTAATTTAAATTTTTATTTTTTATCTTGCTTTTATTTATTTTTTAGTATCTTTTAATTTTTAGAGTACCATTTTTAAATTTTTAGAAACTTTATTTTTACCATATACTATACTAGCATTAAGCAGCCTATTAAGAATCATAAATTTTATATATGAATTATGATCAGGAGGTTAAGGTGTATACCCCCATTGGTACTCTGTAATCAATATGCCAGTTGCCAGCTGATATCCTAATTTTTATTAAGTAAAATCCAAAAACCTGCTACAAGTAAAAAATTAAAATAAAAATTTCTTTTCACAAATGCATGTTATTTCTACATATAGAGATAAAAAAAAATTCAAAAAGTAATAATACATATTAAATGTGTCTTATTTTAAATTATCAAAATTTTATTACTGCTTGTAGTTTTTATTGCAATATTTTTATTTATAGTTTAATATTTATGAATAATTAATGTCCATTAATATGCCCCCTCCCCCATTTCTTTATCTTGCATACTCATGTGAATGCCAAATAATGTGGAGTCTGCTATATTTGGAATATAATATACATTACTAATGTCTATTCTGTTCATAAAATTTAAATTATGAATTATGCAGAAATAATATTGATATATTCATCATAAAGGTGGGACTGAGGAATGTTTCCAAAATGGGTGAAAACTATTTTTAATGTTTAAAGCAAGATCTTTGTTAAATATAATCTTCAATTAAAATGATGATTTTTATGACATGCAAAATAAAAACATGTCAGTGACAATAGAATAACCTTGTGCTAGTTTTTAAAAAATTGTTTAAATTAATTTTTTTTACTAAGTTCTTTCAACATATTAAAAAAATCCCTCATAAAAATTTATTTTTATTATTTGCTCTATACCTGATTGCTAATTTTGATAATAAATACTTGAAATTATTAACTTAAATATACTTGGATACAAAATACTTTCATGTTTCTTTTTTGGAGATAAGAAAAAAAAAAAAAAAAAAAAAAAAAAATTTTTTTTTTTTTGATTAATATTCTTGAAACAATGTTTTTATGTCACTGTGCATGGTAAGTTTTAAAAAATTTGAAAAATTAAAATTTTTTGCACATTTTCTAAACATTTTTAATAATGAATATTTTTTTAAAATTATTTTTTTCCATTTGTAAACATTCTTTAGATGGCTCATATATCTGATCTGTTTTATTTTGCATATTAGCATAGCATGATTTGCCATATCAGCAAGAAAAATTATTTTTAAATTATCACTAGAAGTGTGACCATTAAAAAAATAAAATATAAAAATATAATTAATAATAGTATATAAAATTAATCAGCTATAATAAAAATATAATTTGATTTACTATTCGCCTACCTGGAGTTCTATATGCTTTAGATGAAAGGTTTCTCAATATGTGGGGTACAACCCATCAAAAGGCATGGGATATTTAATATTGATATAAGTTAGAACACTTCTCATATGACAAAAATGATCAATGCAAACTTTAATTATCACAAATATTAAAATTTCATTGATGATAAAAAGTAAAGAAGGCTTTTATAAATCAGAAAATTAATTATGATGGTTATTTTTTTTTTTTTTTTTTTATTTGCAGTTATTGAAATGTAACACTAATACAAAAACGAGCACATATTGGTTAATTGCAAGTAATATTTTTGATGAGTGCAAATTTTAATTATCTTGAACATTAAAATGCCATTGATGAACCATGACATGTCAGCAAAAACATTACTTTGAATTGCAGGCCACACAACAATTGCATATTTCTAGGTGACGCATAGTTGTACACTCTAGTTGTTTCATGATTTAATCCTTTCAAATAACAAGAGAGCGATAAAAATTTGTAAAAATTTCAGGTTATTATCTGTAAAAAAAAAAAAAAAAAAAAAAAAAAAATGAATTTATTCAATTATTGTTTGCTCTCATATAAGATTTTGCTTTAGAGATATATTTGACGGTAAATTTTGAAATTTGTGATGGTCTATAAGTCTAAATGAGTAACCCGTTCCAACCGAAGGTATGCGGTAAACTGTATAACCAGGCGCACGACAGGACAGCACCCCCAGACTACGAAGGGCAGCACCTTATTCGGCTCCATGGATAGGGTGACATGCAATAAGTACAACACCCCCACCATTAATTGGCTGCCCTCCACTGGGCTTGATATACACCTGGGGAAGAAACGACACGTTATAGAGCGTGCCGCGCAGATCCCCGCAGGAGACCAAGGACCTCTTGGCCGTCTTAAGTGACGTTACCAGGGGGCACCACGAGGAGGTGGATCCAACTCGCCCCCTGTGAGGTCTATAAGTTCAAAAATATAACCCGTCCCGAAGGTATGCGGTAAACTGAATAACCAGGCGCACGACAGGGCACCCCCAGGCTACGAAGGGCCGCTCCTTATTCAGCTCCATGGATAGGGGATATGTAATAAGTACAACACCCCACCATTAATTGGCTGCCCTCCATTGGGCTTGATATACACCTGGGGAAGAAACGACACGTTATAGAGCGTGCCGCGCAGATCCCCGCAGGAGATAAGGACCTCTTGGCCGTCTTAAGTGACGTTACCAGGGGGCACCACGTGGAGGTGGAGGTGGATCCAACTCGCCCCTGTGAGGTCTATAAGTTCAAAAATATAACCCGTCCCACCCGAAGGTATGCGGTAAACTGAATAACCAGGCGCAAGACAGGACAGCCCCCCCAGGCTACGAAGGGGCGCCTTATTCGGCTCCATGGATAGGGTGACATGCAATAAGTACAACACCCCCCCATTAATTGGCTGCCCTCCATTGGGCTTGATATACACCTGGGGAAGAAACGACACGTTATAGAGCGTGCCGCGCAGATCCCCGCAGGAGACCAAGGACCTCTTGGCCGTCTTAAGTGACGTTACCAGGGGGCACCACGAGGGAGGTGGATCCAACTCGACTCCCCCCTGTGAGGTCTATAAGTTCAAAAAAAAACGAAGGTATGCGGTAAACTGAATAACCAGGCGCACGACAGGATATGTATACAGGCTATGAAGGGCCGCTATTTATTCGGCTGAACATGGATAGGGTGATATGTAATCTTGGGAATATCTTCCTTGGCTGCCCTAGTTTGTGAATTGAGTGTATTTCGAATTAAGTAAATTTCGAGAAATCTTAGAGGTTGAAAAATCGCTGACAGATTCTTTAAAAAATTGAACTTAGCTGGTTGTTATCCGGATCACTTTTGATAAAAAGTCGTCTTTTCTACAAAATTCATGCAATTCGTCCATGTGCCGAAATAGCTCAGTTGGGAGAGCGTTAGACTGAAGATCTAAAGGTCCCTGGTTCGATCCCGGGTTTCGGCACGTGCGTTATCCTCGGTAGTATAGTGGTAAGTATCCCCGCCTGTCACGCGGGAGACCGGGGTTCGATTCCCCGCCGGGGAGTGTCACGTTTTGCATAAGATAAATTTTTTTTTTTTTGTCACTTTCAAGCAAATAAAAAGCTTGCATCTGTTAAATAATTTCCGGAATGGAATAATAACGTCTTTAAAACTTTGAACATTTTCGTAGCAATCAAAAGAGGCAGTAAAATATGTGACAAGTTGAAATATTTACAAAGTATTTAATTGACTTTGACTATTTTAAGGCCTCTTACCTTGTAACATGATCCAAAAAATGAAAAACCGACCTTAAAAATACTATAGTTTTATTACAAATTTCTTGATGGAGTTTGTAAATTGAGTGTATTTCGAATTAAGTAAATTTCGAGAAATCTTTAGAGGTTGAAAAATCGCTGACAGATTCTTTAAAAATTGAATTGAACTTAGCTGGTTGTTATCCGGATCACTTTTGATAAAAAGTCGTCTTTTCTACAAAATTCATGCAATTCGTCCATGTGCCGAAATAGCTCAGTTGGGAGAGCGTTAGACTGAAGATCTAAAGGTCCCTGGTTCGATCCCGGGTTTCGGCACGTGCGTTATCCTCGGTAGTATAGTGGTAAGTATCCCCGCCTGTCACGCGGGAGACCGGGGTTCGATTCCCCGCCGGGGAGTCTCACGTTTTGCATAAGATAAATTTTTATTTTTTTTGTCACTTTCAAGCAAATAAAAAGCTTGCATCTGTTAAATAATTTCCGGAATGGAATAATAACGTCTTTAAAACTTTGAACATTTTCGTAGCAATCAAAAGAGGCAGTAAAATATGTGACAAGTTGAAATATTTACAAAGTATTTAATTGACTTTGACTATTTTAAGGCCTCTTACCTTGTAACATGATCCAAAAAATGAAAAACCGACCTTAAAAATACTATAGTTTTATTACAAATTTCTTGATGGAGTTTGTAAATTGAGTGTATTTCGAATTAAGTAAATTTCGAGAAATCTTTAGAGGTTGAAAAATCGCTGACAGATTCTTTAAAAAATTGAACTTAGCTGGTTGTTATCCGGATCACTTTTGATAAAAAGTCGTCTTTTCTACAAAATTCATGCAATTCGTCCATGTGCCGAAATAGCTCAGTTGGGAGAGCGTTAGACTGAAGATCTAAAGGTCCCTGGTTCGATCCCGGGTTTCGGCACGTGCGTTATCCTCGGTAGTATAGTGGTAAGTATCCCCGCCTGTCACGCGGGAGACCGGGGTTCGATTCCCCGCCGGGGAGTGTCACGTTTTGCATAAGATAAATTTTTTTTTTTTTTGTCACTTTCAAGCAAATAAAAAGCTTGCATCTGTTAAATAATTTCCGGAATGGAATAATAACGTCTTTAAAACTTTGAACATTTTCGTAGCAATCAAAAGAGGCAGTAAAATATGTGACATTGAAATATTTACAAAGTATTTAATTGACTTTGACTATTTTAAGGCCTCTTACCTTGTAACATGATCCAAAAAATGAAAAACCGACCTTAAAAATACTATAGTTTTATTACAAATTTCTTGATGGAGTTTGTAAATTGAGTGTATTTCGAATTAAGTAAATTTCGAGAAATCTTTAGAGGTTGAAAAATCGCTGACAGATTCTTTAAAAAATTGAACTTAGCTGGTTGTTATCCGGATCACTTTTGATAAAAAGTCGTCTTTTCTACAAAATTCATGCAATTCGTCCATGTGCCGAAATAGCTCAGTTGGGAGAGCGTTAGACTGAAGATCTAAAGGTCCCTGGTTCGATCCCGGGTTTCGGCACGTGCGTTATCCTCGGTAGTATAGTGGTAAGTATCCCCGCCTGTCACGCGGGAGACCGGGGTTCGATTCCCCGCCGGGGAGTGTCACGTTTTGCATAAGATAAATTTTTTTTTTTTTTTGTCACTTTCAAGCAAATAAAAGCTTGCATCTGTTAAATAATTTCCGGAATGGAATAATAACGTCTTTAAAACTTTGAACATTTTCGTAGCAATCAAAAGAGGCAGTAAAATATGTGACAAGTTGAAATATTTACAAAGTATTTAATTGACTTTGACTATTTTAAGGCCTCTTACCTTGTAACATGATCCAAAAAATGAAAAACCGACCTTAAAAATACTATAGTTTTATTACAAATTTCTTGATGGAGTTTGTAAATTGAGTGTATTTCGAATTAAGTAAATTTCGAGAAATCTTTAGAGGTTGAAAAATCGCTGACAGATTCTTTAAAAAATTGAACTTAGCTGGTTGTTATCCGGATCACTTTTGATAAAAAGTCGTCTTTTCTACAAAATTCATGCAATTCGTCCATGTGCCGAAATAGCTCAGTTGGGAGAGCGTTAGACTGAAGATCTAAAGGTCCCTGGTTCGATCCCGGGTTTCGGCACGTGCGTTATCCTCGGTAGTATAGTGGTAAGTATCCCCGCCTGTCACGCGGGAGACCGGGGTTCGATTCCCCGCCGGGGAGTGTCACGTTTTGCATAAGATAAATTTTTTTTTTTTTTGTCACTTTCAAGCAAATAAAAAGCTTGCATCTGTTAAATAATTTCCGGAATGGAATAATAACGTCTTTAAAACTTTGAACATTTTCGTAGCAATCAAAAGAGGCAGTAAAATATGTGACAAGTTGAAATATTTACAAAGTATTTAATTGACTTTGACTATTTTAAGGCCTCTTACCTTGTAACATGATCCAAAAAATGAAAAACCGACCTTAAAAATACTATAGTTTTATTACAAATTTCTTGATGGAGTTTGTAAATTGAGTGTATTTCGAATTAAGTAAATTTCGAGAAATCTTTAGAGGTTGAAAAATCGCTGACAGATTCTTTAAAAAATTGAACTTAGCTGGTTGTTATCCGGATCACTTTTGATAAAAAGTCGTCTTTTCTACAAAATTCATGCAATTCGTCCATGTGCCGAAATAGCTCAGTTGGGAGAGCGTTAGACTGAAGATCTAAAGGTCCCTGGTTCGATCCCGGGTTTCGGCACGTGCGTTATCCTCGGTAGTATAGTGGTAAGTATCCCCGCCTGTCACGCGGGAGACCGGGGTTCGATTCCCCGCCGGGGAGTGTCACGTTTTGCATAAGATAAATTTTTTTTTTTTTTTTCACTTTCAAGCAAATAAAAAGCTTGCATCTGTTAAATAATTTCCGGAATGGAATAATAACGTCTTTAAAACTTTGAACATTTTCGTAGCAATCAAAAGAGGCAGTAAAATATGTGACAAGTTGAAATATTTACAAAGTATTTAATTGACTTTGACTATTTTAAGGCCTCTTACCTTGTAACATGATCCAAAAAATGAAAAACCGACCTTAAAAATACTATAGTTTTATTACAAATTTCTTGATGGAGTTTGTAAATTGAGTGTATTTCGAATTAAGTAAATTTCGAGAAATCTTTATAGGTTGAAAAATCGCTGACAGATTCTTTAAAAAATTGAACTTAGCTGGTTGTTATCCGGATCACTTTTGATAAAAAGTCGTCTTTTCTACAAAATTCATGCAATTCGTCCATGTGCCGAAATAGCTCAGTTGGGAGAGCGTTAGACTGAAGATCTAAAGGTCCCTGGTTCGATCCCGGGTTTCGGCACGTGCGTTTATCCTCGGTAGTATAGTGGTAAGTATCCCCGCCTGTCACGCGGGAGACCGGGGTTCGATTCCCCGCCGGGGAGTGTCACGTTTTGCATAAGATAAATTTTTTTTTTTTTTTTGTCACTTTCAAGCAAATAAAAAGCTTGCATCTGTTAAATAATTTCCGGAATGGAATAATAACGTCTTTAAAACTTTGAACATTTTCGTAGCAATCAAAAGAGGCAGTAAAATATGTGACAAGTTGAAATATTTACAAAGTATTTAATTGACTTTGACTATTTTAAGGCCTCTTACCTTGTAACATGATCCAAAAAATGAAAAAACGACCTTAAAAATACTATAGTTTTATTACAAATTTCTTGATGGAGTTTGTAAATTGAGTGTATTTCGAATTAAGTAAATTTCGAGAAATCTTTATAGGTTGAAAAATCGCTGACAGATTCTTTAAAAAATTGAACTTAGCTGGTTGTTATCCGGATCACTTTTGATAAAAAGTCGTCTTTTCTACAAAATTCATGCAATTCGTCCATGTGCCGAAATAGCTCAGTTGGGAGAGCGTTAGACTGAAGATCTAAAGGTCCCTGGTTCGATCCCGGGTTTCGGCACGTGCGTTATCCTCGGTAGTATAGTGGTAAGTATCCCCGCCTGTCACGCGGGAGACCGGGGTTCGATTCCCCGCCGGGGAGTGTCACGTTTTGCATAAGATAAATTTTTTTTTTTTTTGTCACTTTCAAGCAAATAAAAAGCTTGCATCTGTTAAATAATTTCCGGAATGGAATAATAACGTCTTTAAAACTTTGAACATTTTCGTAGCAATCAAAAGAGGCAGTAAAATATGTGACAAGTTGAAATATTTACAAAGTATTTAATTGACTTTGACTATTTTAAGGCCTCTTACCTTGTAACATGATCCAAAAAATGAAAAACCGACCTTAAAAATACTATAGTTTTATTACAAATTTCTTGATGGAGTTTGTAAATTGAGTGTATTTCGAATTAAGTAAATTTCGAGAAATCTTTATAGGTTGAAAAATCGCTGACAGATTCTTTAAAAAATTGAACTTAGCTGGTTGTTATCCGGATCACTTTTGATAAAAAGTCGTCTTTTCTACAAAATTCATGCAATTCGTCCATGTGCCGAAATAGCTCAGTTGGGAGAGCGTTAGACTGAAGATCTAAAGGTCCCTGGTTCGATCCCGGGTTTCGGCACGTGCGTTATCCTCGGTAGTATAGTGGTAAGTATCCCCGCCTGTCACGCGGTAGACCGGGGTTCGATTCCCCGCCGGGGAGTGTCACATTTTGCATTAGATGAATTTTTATTTTTTTTTTGTCACTTTCAAGCAAATAAAAAGCTTGCATCTGTTAAATAATTTCCGGAATGGAATAATAACGTCTTTAAAACTTTGAACATTTTCGTAGCAATCAAAAGAGGCAGTAAAATATGTGACAAGTTGAAATATTTACAAAGTATTTAATTGACTTTGACTATTTTAAGGCCTCTTACCTTGTAACATGATCCAAAAAATGAAAAACCGACCTTAAAAATACTATAGTTTTATTACAAATTTCTTGATGGAGTTTGTAAATTGAGTGTATTTCGAATTAAGTAAATTTCGAGAAATCTTAGAGGTTGAAAAATCGCTGACAGATTCTTTAAAAAATTGAACTTAGCTGGTTGTTATCCGGATCACTTTTGATAAAAAGTCGTCTTTTCTACAAAATTCATGCAATTCGTCCATGTGCCGAAATAGCTCAGTTGGGAGAGCGTTAGACTGAAGATCTAAAGGTCCCTGGTTCGATCCCGGGTTTCGGCACGGTTATCCTCGGTAGTATAGTGGTAAGTATCCCCGCCTGTCACGCGGGAGACCGGGGTTCGATTCCCCGCCGGGGAGTGTCACGTTTTGCATTAGATAAATTTTTATTTTTTTTTGTCTTTTTCAAGCAATTAAAAAGCTTGCATCTGTTAAATAATTTCCGGAATGGAATAATAACGTCTTTAAAACTTTGAACATTTTCGTAGCAATCAAAAGAGGCAGTAAAATATGTGACAAGTTGAAATATTTACAAAGTATTTAATTGACTTTGACTATTTTAAGGCCTCTTACCTTGTAACATGATCCAAAAAATGAAAAACCGACCTTAAAAATACTATAGTTTTATTACAAATTTCTTGATGGAGTTTGTAAATTGAGTGTATTTCGAATTAAGTAAATTTCGAGAAATCTTTAGAGGTTGAAAAATCGCTGACAGATTCTTTAAAAAATTGAACTTAGCTGGTTGTTATCCGGATCACTTTTGATAAAAAGTCGTCTTTTCTCTACAAAATTCATGCAATTCGTCCATGTGCCGAAATAGCTCAGTTGGGAGAGCGTTAGACTGAAGATCTAAAGGTCCCTGGTTCGATCCCGGGTTTCGGCACGTGCGTTATCCTCGGTAGTATAGTGGTAAGTATCCCCGCCTGTCACGCGGGAGACCGGGGTTCGATTCCCCGCCGGGGAGTGTCACGTTTTGCATAAGATAAATTTTTTTTTTTTTTGTCACTTTCAAGCAAATAAAAAGCTTGCATCTGTTAAATAATTTCCGGAATGGAATAATAACGTCTTTAAAACTTTGAACATTTTCGTAGCAATCAAAAGAGGCAGTAAAATATGTGACAAGTTGAAATATTTACAAAGTATTTAATTGACTTTGACTATTTTAAGGCCTCTTACCTTGTAACATGATCCAAAAAATGAAAAACCGACCTTAAAAATACTATAGTTTTATTACAAATTTCTTGATGGAGTTTGTAAATTGAGTGTATTTCGAATTAAGTAAATTTCGAGAAATCTTTATAGGTTGAAAAATCGCTGAGAGATTCTTTAAAAAATTGAACTTAGCTGGTTGTTATCCGGATCACTTTTGATAAAAAGTCGTCTTTTCTACAAAATTCATGCAATTCGTCCATGTGCCGAAATAGCTCAGTTGGGAGAGCGTTAGACTGAAGATCTAAAGGTCCCTGGTTCGATCCCGGGTTTCGGCACGTGCGTTATCCTCGGTAGTATAGTGGTAAGTATCCCCGCCTGTCACGCGGGAGACCGGGGTTCGATTCCCCGCCGGGGAGTGTCACGTTTTGCATAAGATAAATTTTTATTTTTTTTTCACTTTCAAGCAAATAAAAAGCTTGCATCTGTTAAATAATTTCCGGAATGGAATAATAACGTCTTTAAAACTTTGAACATTTTCGTAGCAATCAAAAGAGGCAGTAAAATATGTGACAAGTTGAAATATTTACAAAGTATTTAATTGACTTTGACTATTTTAAGGCCTCTTACCTTGTAACATGATCCAAAAAATGAAAAACCGACCTTAAAAATACTATAGTTTTATTACAAATTTCTTGATGGAGTTTGTAAATTGAGTGTATTTCGAATTAAGTAAATTTCGAGAAATCTTTAGAGGTTGAAAAATCGCTGACAGATTCTTTAAAAAATTGAACTTAGCTGGTTGTTATCCGGATCACTTTTGATAAAAAGTCGTCTTTTCTACAAAATTCATGCAATTCGTCCATGTGCCGAAATGCCTCTAGTATGGTGTATGGTCACCCCTGACAGACAGACAGACAGCATGCACAACGAGTATGCATGCTGTTAATAAGGGAGTTAAGGAGGGTTGTGGAAGACCCTCCCATTCTTCCACCAGAGCAATTTTTAACTCCAGAATGGTTCTGGGTGGAGTTTGACGCATCGCAGTAGCTCTCCCAAGAGCATCTCAAGCATGTTCAATAGGATTCATGTCAGGGGATTTGGCTGGCCAATCCATTCGTTGAATATCCTCGCTTTCAGATACTCATCAACCATGAGAGCCCTATGTGGTGGCGCCTTGTCGTCCATAAAAATGAACTCAGGGCCAACAGCGCCCCTGAAAAGACGCACATAGAGCTCTAGGACCTCCTGCCTGTATCTCTGGGCATTCACGGAACCATTGTCAAACACATGGAGCGGTGTGCGGGCATCTTGCATGATCCCTACCCAAACCATGACTCCTCCATCAGCATAATGGCCCCTTTCGATAATGTTGCTAGGATGGTATCGGGTTCCAGGTTCCCTCCATATCAATAACCGTCCAGAATCAGGTTGTAGACAGAATCTGGACTCATCGGTGAAGAGAACATTAGCCCATTGAAGCTGTGTCCAATTTTGATGTTGTCTGCACCATTCTGCACGCGCTCTTTTGTGCAAGGGAGGGAGGTGGATGCAAATAGCGGGCTTCCTGGCATACAGCCCTCTTTCATGTAGTCTCCTGGAAACTGTCTTACTCGAAATTGATGTTCCTGTAGCAGCCGCGAGGCCCCTAGACAATTGAGTGGCTGTAGCCGTCCTCTGGCGCTTAGCTGAAAGAAACAAATCCCGGTCTTCATTGGCCGTTGTAGCCCTCCGGCGACCTTGTCCTGGTCGTCTGCATACTGTCCCACTAGTTTTAAATTGACTCCACAAATTGGAAATGAGCTTGGTGTTATATCCAATTCCCTAGCAACCTGAGCTTGGGACTGGCCTGCCTCAAGTCTACTCACAATTCTCCACCTCCTACCTTCGTCTAAACGATGATGTTCACTCATTTCACCTAAAAACCAGCAAGAAACAACAAGATTATTCAAAAAATGCACTAAAATCTGCAACTGTGTTGAAGAGTGAAATGAGATGAACAGCTCGATGCGGACTTTTATACCTCCTGCCGGCTTAGCAACGCCCACAAGAATACGTAAACTTATCTCAGGGCCAATAACGATACAGTGACCATATATGGCAATCAACTGTCCAGGTTTTGTGCAGTATTTTTAGAGAAATGTGCGAAAATGCTTTCCATCTCTTAATTTTGTCCACCAGTGTATATAAAACACTTAATTTAAAAAATCAAAACAATAAAATATATGAAACACTTCATTTAAAATCAAAACGATTTAAAAATGCAACGTTTTAGTAAACAAACTTTCATCAATTTCCACAATGCAATCAGGTCCACCTACCTTTTTTTTTTTTTTTGGTTTATTCACCAAATCCAAGACACATAATTCACGCATGTAATTGTTCCAATCTATAACAGTTTTATCCGATATATCAAGTTGCTTTTCACAAAAATTTAATCGACGTCAACTCCCCGCACCAGCAGTATATGAATCTCAAAGCTGTACGAAATGGAATTCTGCTTCCTTCAAACCAGTTGTCTTTTCGGAGTCCCACACGATGAGCACACTGACTGAAATTGCATTTCCAAAACTTACGTTCACCAAAATAAAGTTTCATGTCATGGGAATCGGGACATTTTCGTTGTTTTGTTAAAATATTTCGCTCCTGAAAAAAATAAAATTGCATCATGCTCCGTTTTTGGCAAATCCCAAATACGCATTTTCGTATCACAACAATATGGCGTCGAAACTCAGCAAATCTACAGCCATTAGATTGCCGCCACTTAAAAAGCGCCAAATCTGCCGGGGTTACTGTATTGGCGCCACTGAAAAACCACCAAATCTGCAGGGGTTCCATTGGCGACACTTAAAAACGCCAAGTCTGTCGGCAAGGTACCGTTAGTACGTAAGTACCGAATATCCAATTTGACTCAGGCATCCTTGATAGCTCCCTTACCTGAGTCGGTAAAGATGAATGAAATCCTTCATTTTATTCCTTTTTTCCTTTCTATAATCTTTTCCACAATTATTCGAATCACTACTTGCAGTTCAGAGAAGTTATGTTGTAGAATTATGAGTTGGATAATTTTCTCAACTGTAATTAATCAAATGGAGCAACATTACAAATTAGAATACATGATACCCTATGGCATGTGTCAAAGTTCCATATCAGAAATTTGCCAATATGAATACCTAAAGATCATAACATTGACACACTATGCTTATTCACTGTCGTGTATTGGCCTGTCATGGTATGAGTCCTAGTGAGTGATATCGTGAAATGAAGTAATGAAACTAACAGCTCCATTTTACATTTTTTTGAAAGTATTCGTGATATTAAATTTTTGAGTAATTTTAAAATATTGGATAATGCGTGCTTTTATTTTAGAATTTATTAAAATAAACCAAATCGTTTTGAGCATTATCAGCAATCAATTTTCATTGAAATATGTGTAGTCAGTCTTATTGGTAGTGCTGCCATCTATGATGCAATTCTTTTACTAAATCCTTTAATAAATATTTGAATATAATTTGTTCATATGCTACTATATCCGTACTAATAACAAATGCAAGTGACAAACTTCGAATAAGAGATTGTAATATATATTTTTAAAGTTTTGTATGCTATAGATACTACTGTGTCCAAAAAGTAAGACCAATTTTCAATTTTAAATTTCCGGGGCTTATGGAATTTCAATTTGTTTTTCTTTTTTAGGTTGCTGGCACTGTCCTTGACATCTGTGTGAAACTTGACGTCAAAATATTCATTAGTGTTTGAGTTACGCTTGGCTTTGTCAGACGCTAAAAGTGATTCTGGCGATTTTTGAAATGTCTGAATTAATTGAGCAAAGAATTTCTATTAAATTGTGTTTGCGGAAAAGTATAAAATGTTGCAGAAGGCATTCGGTGAGAATTCCTACATTGGAAAGAAATGTTTAGAAGTAGTATAAACTGTTCAAAGAAGGCAGAGAACGCGTTGAAGACGAATAAACAAAATCGACCATCAACCTCAGCTGACGAAGCTCACCTCAAAAAATTGGTGCTTGTAAACCGTCGATTTACAATTAGAGACCTTGCTGAAGATGTTCGAATTTCAAAAGGATCGGTCAATTCCATTTTGGGCCACAAACGCGTCAAATCTCGATTGGTACCGAAAACACTGAATTCGCCAGTTCACACTACTTTGATTCCTTGTGCCTTTTTCGTAAATGAATTCCACCGTATTCACACCGTCAGATTTCCTAAACTCAAAAGACCACTCCGGGGACATCATTTTGAGGTGATTGAAATTTCAACGTGTATCGCAGCGGGCTTTGAAGGCTATCCCTGCCTATGATTTTTTAGCATGCATTGAGGAATGGAAAAAAAAATTGGCATAAGTGCATTGTGTCCGGAGGGGATTACTTTGTAGTCGATGAAAAAATTTGGAAGAATAAATAGAGTTTTTTTAAAAAAATAATCGGTCTTGCTTTTTTGGACACAGTAGTATTTGTAATGCTGGTTTATGAATTTAACATCCATTTTTGACATATATGAATACAACAAATTTTTCTGGGAAAAATTCTGGGAAATATGTTTTTGTCTCTGAAGTTTATCAAAATTTAAGCGGAATCTTTAAGCAAATAAATAATTTTGAAATCATTAATGCCATTTTATTACTGCTGTGCCCAAAAAGTAAGACCAATTATTTTTTTTTTTTTTCAAAAAATCTATTTATTTTTCCGAATTTATTTCACCTCCTTCAAAGTAATTCCCTCCGGACACAATGCACTTATGTCAACTTTTTTTCCAATCATCAATGCATGCTAAAAAGTCATTGGCAGGGATAGCCTTCAAAGCTTCGATTCACGTTGAATCCCTTCAATTGACTCAAAACGGTGTCCCGGTCAGTGAGTGGTCACTTGAGTTTAGGGAATAGCCAGAAGATGCACGATGTGTATACGGTAGTTGTGGTACGATATGGGGTTTCATTTTTGGCGAAATAGTTCACAAAGAATCAATGCCGTGTGAGCTGGCTCATTCAGTGTTTTCTGTACCAATCGAGATTTGACGCGTTTAAGGCCCAAAATGAAATTGACCGATCCTTTTGAAATTTCAGCATCATCAGAAAGGTCTCTAATTTTAAATCGACGGTTTGCAAAAACCAAATCTTTAATTTTTTGGAGGTGAGCTTCGTCGGTTGAGATTGGTGGTCGACCATTTCTTTACTCTGTCTTCTTTGAACTGTTTACACCACTTCTAAACATTTCTTTCTGATATAGAAATGCTCACCAAATGTCTTCTGTAACGTTCTATACGTTTCCGCAAATAAAATTTATTGCAAGTTCAGTTGCTCAATGAATTCAGACATTTCAGAAATCGCCGGAATTACTTTTAACGTCTCACAAAGCCAAGCGTAACTCAAACATTAATGAATATTTTGACGTCAAGTTTCACACAGATGTCAAGGACAATGCCAGTAACCTAAAAAGAAAAAAAAATTGAAATTCCATAAGTGCCGGGAATTTTAAATTGAAAATTAGTCTTATTTCTTCTAATATATCATTGGAGATTTATACAAGTTGAGTACCAGCTGGGAAAGCCATTGTAGAACAGATGTGTAGAACATTGTAGAACATCAAAAAGTTGGCTACTAGTTACTACGGCAGTAATCTTTTAAGAAAATCATTACAAGTATTTAAGATAGCAGTTTTTCGAACGTGAGAATAAAATAGACAGAGTACATAAAGCTAAATTTTGAACCAGCCACTATAAATAAGGTAATTAGCTGAAGTTCTATGAGTTAGTAGTGTTGTGTACATCATAAAAACACACATAATTAAAAACAAAAGCATTTAATCAGAAGCATGATAGGTCTATGTAATAACTATATTAAGCAGCATTATATCGTATGAATAAACATATGAATTACAACTAAATTAGAGAACTGAATTAGAGAACTAAATTAGGGAGCTGACGTCAATACTAGAATTGAATTAGAGAATTCAAATGTCATAAATATACTAAGTACTACATTTGAAACAAGGAACAACAAATTATACTTGTGAAAAAGATATGTATTTTGGAGAATTTAATGTAAGTGACGTCAAAAAAGTAGATGAGAATAAAATACAGTTGTGTGCAAGTGTTGACAAGCTTCTAGTTAAATAGACTTTAGAAGTATAAGAGATCTTAGTTAACAGAACATTTAACAATTTTTATTCACGATTCTAATATTTTGTGGGTGTTTGAAATAGGTTGGTGTTCTTGTAATATTGTGAGTAACTTCTGTTACATGAATCGAATAGGATTATTAGAACTGGATAACATTATTGCGACTACTGAATCTGATTGATGGTCATGTAGTATCGTGACAAACTTCTGCTTCATGAATCGCCTGGAATTATTAGACTCGGATAATATTTCTTTGACTACTGAATCTGATTAATGTTCTTGTAGCACCATGTATAATAACAAGTATAATTAAATATGGTTGTGACAAGTGGAGTCTTAGAAGAGTTCTCTGGGTTTCTTTACGTATTACTTGCATATGCGGGAACAATTATGCATTACCGGCTCTTGAAAAGCAGTAGCATATCTTCTCTACACGACAGAGACTACTCATGGTGTGGAAAATGATAAACAATGATATAAAATGTGAAAAAAAAATATGAGAAACAAATTATTATACTTGGATAATTGTACTTGCATAATATTGTATCAACTAAGATTATTAGACTTTTATAATACTAGATTAGTGATTGTTTTTATTATATATACCTTTTTTAATTCTATAAAAATATGCAATAAAATCACATTAATTAATATACATAACTTCTTAAAAATTTACGATTTAAATTTTAAGACACACAATGGAGTTTGGGATGTTCAGCATCTTGCCTCGTAAGTCAGACTACCTGGTGGGAGTTTTCAGGTTTTCTTCCATACGATACTCAAATATGTGGTAGTCATCGCGGAAGGCACTTCCCTCCTTCTTCAACGACACTGAGCCAAGTCAGACTTCTACCTACGGGTGTTCCATCACAACAGAATCTGTCCCCATTTTCCCTCCTTCCATGATACCGCACCGAATCTTGGAATCGGTCTAGATGTTGCTGTCTACTAAGTAGGATGAGAAAAAAAACTATCTTTCAGATCTAACTGGAATATGACGAACTTTTTCTAAATACTGTATATTTCTCAAATAAAAAAAAGCAATATTTATTTCGTATGACTATTTTCATTCAGGGTGGGAATGGGAAAAAAACCCATGTAAACTGTATATTAATTAGAGTAATCTATATCTATATATGTACATATACTTGAGGACCCGTCAGACGTTTTCCTGCCCTAAAAATTAAAACAAGTAATATAAAAAAAAAAAAATTTAAGTCAATTCCTACTTTTTTTCACTATATTGCAGAAAGTCCTTTATAAATAATTTTCATTCATTTTTTAAGTTTATCTGGCGCCATCTATTGGTAGATATATGCAACTTAAATCTAAAAAAAAATATAATTAATTAATTAAATTTAATTACTGAGTTAATATTTGAAAAACTGTATTAATGAAGTTCTATCCTCTTCAAGTTTAAAAAATGCATTTGAAGTTGAGTGGATGAATAAAAAAGTATTTTATGAACGATTAAAAATTTGAACAAGATATATATAGGAGAATGTGAGCTAATAGAAGGAATTGAATAAAAAATAAAAAAAAAATCCTGAAATCTTATTGCAGCGCAATATACCTGTTCAATTGTGAATCTAAACCATCCAAACAAATACAAAAAAAAAAAATTCATCAAAATCGGCCCAGGCGTTTAGAAGGAGTTCAGTGACAAACACACGTACAGAAGAATTATATATAAAATATATAATTAGATTCTCTTGAGATTTGTATAACACCAGTTTGCACAATGCATGATATTTCACTACAAACATCAGACATTACAGTTAACTTCACACCAAAACAGACATCGAGATTTGTTTGTCTTTTTTTATTAGAGATATACACTTTATTTAACTTTAACGGAACAAAATTTTGTGGTGAAATGTATTTTTTTTTAAACACTTTTTCCTTTATTTCTCATAAAAAATATATTGAACAACAAACTCAGAATTTTTCTTAAAAACTTCTCTTCACGAATGCTCTTTTCTCTAGAAAGATTTATTTACTTATTTATTTTATTTTTTTACGACGATGGTACATATTTGTACCCGTAACGATTTCGTTTTATCCTTCCAACGACAAAAAGAACTCCATAAGAAAAATAATAAACACAAATAAAATAAAAACTTAGTATCGACTGCAAATAACCTAACGAAAAATAAAAATTGAGTTTTTTTTCTTTTCCATGGCTGTAGTTTCTTATCGTTTGCAAAAATCGAAAGCCTCTTGAGAGAAATTTCTGTAGCAGACGAAAGAAAACATCAAAGGAGTTGAAGTGAAGCCACATGTTAGTTGTGGTCGTCGCCATGGCAACCGATGACGTTTCCACTGTCATTGTTTCGAGGTAAAGTAAAACAAAATTGCAACTTCCCGTGCAACACTTGCACTGCTAATGATGGAGTAAAATGTGTTGGAAATCGTTTGAATCGAACATCGCTTCAACAGGTTGATGTAGAATGTTTTCAGACATAAAATTTTGAAAAGCGAATTTCTGAATGATTTCGAAAATCTAATGGTGATTATTAAAAAATATTTTTAAAATAAAGAAATTTTAAAATATGGTTTTATGATGTTTAATGGAATTAAAATTAAATTTTGATGTTTAATTTTAGTGATTAATTTATACTAACATTTAATAAATATTTTATTACACTTGTAAGAATGAAAAAGCATTGCTTAATTTAAAATCAAACAAAGATTCTCTTTTAATAAAGCGAAATACCATAATTTAGTAAAAAAAAATAGAAAAACATTGTTTTAAAATTATATTATGTTTCATTAATTATTTAATTATTATATAAATGATAGTTACTATTAATTATTACTATTATGTTTATTAACAATTTAATTATTATTATTTATTATCTAAATATATTTTGTGTTATTATTCATTATTACCTTTTGTTAATTATTTAATTATTATTTATGTCATTTAATTTTTATTTAATTATTTAAAAATCACGTAAGCTATTTGTAAAACTATTTCCTTTTAGAGAACAAAGAACAAATGTAGCACCAATAGTATGAATTCAAAAAAAATGATAACTAATTTTATTTTTAATAACACAAAAAAAATAATTAATAAAACGTTTTAATTTACTTTAAAAAAAAAAAGGCACAATCCTGCATACATAGGTCTATACTCATGGAATTGTATTTGATAATGTAGTAATAAAAAATAAGATTTAAGTAGATATTTTTCTGTAGATAAGTGTTTGAAATTAAATAATTTGAAAGGATTATTACTGAAAGAAATGTTAGTTTATCAGTCGCAATCGCAATTTTTTTTCTTCTTATAAAGCACTGTATGCAACGTACCACGAATTAGCTAGAAAGGAGACTCAGTCAATGCGAGAGATGAAGTAAAACAAGTAATATATATATATAAAAAAATTAAGTCAATTCCTACTTTTTTTTTCACTATATAGCAGAAACTCATTTATAAATAATTTTCCATTCATTTTTTAAAGTTTATCTGGCGCTATCTATTGGTAGATATATGCAACTTAAATCTAAAAAAAAAAAACTAAAATTAATGAATTAAATTTAATGAATGGATTAATATTTGAAAAAACTGTATTAATCAAGTTTCATCCACTTCAAGTTTAACAAAAATACATTCGAACTTGAGTGTATGAATAAAAAATATTTTATTGACGATTGAAAATTTGAACAAGATATATATATAGGGAGAGTGTGAGCTAATAGAAGGAATTGAAAAAGTAATAAATTAAACTGCAAGTGGTAGCGGTCTGATGGCCAACTCGTTAGCGTTCTGACCAATGGCCAGCAGGCTTCATGTTCGATTCCTGGCGGTGGCATGAGTATTTTTGAGTGATTCGGAATACATGTTAAACTCTCGGTCTAATTAACCCGGAGTGTGCAAAAAAAAGACCCTAGCGTGACAAATCAAACCTATATTTTGTACGTAAAAAGAGATATGAAGTATGTAATAAATATTTATTTGATATTAGGAATATTGTATATCTTGTTTTGTAGATAAATATTATTTAGACTGTTTTCGACAAATATTTTTGTAGAATGATATTAAATAAAATATAAAAATTTAATTAATTGAAACGAATGATTAAAAATAAATTTAATCAAAATACTGAATTGAAGTTCTATAATATAATTTATTATCTCCTCTTCATGAAATTCTGAATAAATCTGAATTTTTTTTTTTAAATATTGTGTAACGTTCTTTAAAAAATTGAAATGCAAGCAGAGAGAAAAGAGCACGCCACAAAAATCATCGTGCATCGAACCAATTTAGTACACAAATAAAAATTCGGGTCTCTTATTTTATTTGTGCATTTTGGTGACAAATAAAAAATCGTTTGGCTTTAATATTCGCTTGCTTACTTTTTCTATTCTATTTATTATTTCAAAACTGCTAGCAGCTGTAAAGAAAGAACAGCATTCGAAAAGTGTTTATTTTCATCATAGTAGTGATAAATCAGTTCTGAACATTTATAAATTGGTAGATTTATTTCATTCTGCTGTGCATTATGTGATAAAACGCTTTAAAGAAAAAGAATCGTATCGAAAGCATGGTAAGAAAAGCACGTACGACAAAAGTTAAATTTAAACTGATCATAGATTTACAGTTACAAATTTGGTGAAAAAACTATTTGAGTGCAGTGAAAACGTCTACAGAATTTACTAAAAGATTTTCTATTTCAATATCACGCGAAACTGTTCTCAGATCAACAGGATTATATGGTTTCTTATGACAGAAGAAAATTTTTTGCGGGTACAAAAATTGAATGCCGATTTTTCCCTTCTTAAAATCAATGATAAATAAACTGAAATATATTGGAATTGCATCATATTTTTAGATGATAAAAAATTTAACATTTTAGGTTTCGATTTCAGTATAATTAAAGGAAAAACTAAAAACCGAGTAACTTATTTCAAGAATTTATTTGGAATATTAAGCCTGAGATGGAAAGTTCCTTTTGTGGAAGAGTATTTTAGCATCATTACTAAACTTTCTACTCACTGGCAATAGTACCTCCTGGGGCTTTCAGGAGATATGGTCAGTCGGCCTCGACTCTCGCCCGAAAAGTACAGCGCAATTTGTGCTTCCGCTGAGAAATGTTTAGTTTCTAGTCTCTCATCATGTGAGAAAATATATTTAACTTAAACCTGCGCGTAACTGAGTATCGGGTTTTTGGCTTAGAAGTAAAATCCTTTCATGAACCTATAATTATATGTTTTAAAATGTGTTAAATATTTTCTGTCGTTAGTATGTTTACGTATGGTGTTTGTGCGTGTGTCAATGAAGTTGTGTGTTCTCCAGCCTATGCATCAAATATCTCAACGCAGCTAGACCCAGCTATGATCCAGTTGCCCAATTGCACATTGCATTATTTATTTTAATATTTAGAAAGAAACAATTTGAAACTATCAAACAAAAATTTGGGTATTGGGAGTGACTTTCGTTTTTCCGAGATCATAATTAGAAACGCACGGCTCCAAACATTCTCTTTAGGCTTCAGGTTCGAATCCTGGCTGTGGCATAGATGTTTGTTAGTAGTTCGGTATTCATTTTAAACTGTAGGTCCCGGTTTGTTTAGCCCTCATGTGCACAAGATAACCTTAGAGCAACTAACCAAATACAATATATGATAATTCTATAATTGTTCAAAAATTCTGAAAACAATACTGGATTAAAACATCCCAATAGAACAAAAACATTTGAATTAAAGTGCAGGTTAGAGTATGAATTAACAAACATTAAAAGAAGATCGAACTAAAAAACAACAATTATGGAGGACTGAAAGAATATTGGTGCAGAAATTACAGAAAAAATAAATAAATAAAATTTAGTGAATGCGCAAAAATTTTTGATGACATTATTAAATAGGGTATAAAATATTCTAAAGCATGAAAGTTTAAAAAAAAAAAAATAAATAAAATCTACATATCTCAATAATTTTTGTTAAATTCGACAAAATAAAAAAAAAAAAAGGGTATTTTTAATACGTTTTTATTAGTTTCACCTGTATGTTTGTTTGTTTGTAATTGACTCTTTGGGCTCGATTTTGCCCTACTTTAAGCGATCAGATTTAATTTAAAGGTTGTAGACTTATCAACGACCGACGACCTTAAAATATTTTGATGTTTAATATCTCATCATGATTAGGATCACCAGAATTAGGGATTTTATTTTAATTTATGAAGAGCAATTTAACCCATGTAGAACGAAAGAACCCAAGACATTCAAACCTACGTGGGACAGTGGCACAACGGATCAGGAGACTCCTGTTCGAATCCTGGCAGGCTCGGCACATTCGCATTTAGCCTTTGTTTTACTCACAATTAAATTATTGTAAGAACTATAGTTCAGTCCTCCGTACCTGAACCTCATTTAAATATTATAGTTTAAAAACACTAAAAAACACGCTTTTAGAATTAATCAAACTAAAAAGTAAAAAATAATTGTTAACATAAGAATAAAATGACTGACGAGAAAATGAATGTCACTGTTCTAAAAGAGTGGGGGCTCGATATGAATCGTTATAATTTTTCACTAGTTTCATTCCGAAATGCAGAGTTAGTTTAAAAATGTTATACAAAGCATCCCACGCTTTTTAGAACAGTGACATTCATTTTCTCGTCAATCATTTTATTCTTATGTTAACAGTTGTTTTTTACTGTTTAGTTTGATTAATTCTAAAAGAGTGTTTTTAGTTTTTTAAACTATAATTTATTTTACTTTTATATAAACAATCCCAATTAAAGAGTATGTAAAACGTATCACATTTACTTGCATAAATGTCGATATGCATCCATAATCTATCCATTGAGCTAAGTGAATTATAATATTCTAAAGTATAGCTAAATTACAGAAAATTAATTTATTTAGAGCAAAATGCAAAAGAAAAAAATAATAATGATGAAAAATGCTAATAACTTAGCTTTTAAATAAATATATTTAAATCATATTAGTCCAATGCGTTCATGAGTATCTTGTAAAACATGTAGTTAAAATTTCTTAAAATTATTACATTTATGATTTTTATTGAATGACAGCATTGCAAAAATATAGCTTTTAATTTATGAATTCAATATTCTAGCAGTTTGTGATTAAACAGCTGAAAATCGAATTCTAAGGACTCTAGAATCAAATTAAAAACTGTTTTTGAAAACTAAAAGTCTTTGAAATAAAATAATAACAATAGATTCGTTTTTTTCCATGAGAATTCGTGATTTGAATCTAGTCCTTTATTTAAAAATAAAACATATCTACACTATATTAAATAATTGATTATTTTCAAAATTTCTGCTGTAGTACCCTTTCTTCAATTTTAAGAAAGGACTGGAATCTTTGTTCCTGAAATAAAATTCTTCAATACCAGACACCGCTAATCCAAAGACTTTGATCAGAACGCAAGAAAAGAAAACAGCTGTGGCCGCATTAAATGGTAACGAGTGAAATAAATAGTTCTTAAAAATAACGGTTTTAATTTTTTCCAGAAATTTCAATAATTAAATTAAAATACGTATTTAATCTTGGTCAATCAGGAATAGGTTTATTTATTAGGAACTGTTAGAATATAAATAGATTAGAAAATAATATTTAAATATAATAGAATAGGATATTGGAATATTAGAATATAATTAGAATAAAATAAACAATTAGGAAATATTTTAGTTAGCACATATTTCGATTTGCGCCCACTTGGCGATCAAATAAAAGCCACCAATTTCGCCACTGCTTTTAAAAAGAAGTACAGATTATCATAAAATATTTTTAAAGATACCTATAATATCAAATGTCACTCTTTTCAATTCCTTCTATTAGCTCACACTCTCCCTATTTATATCTTGTTCAAATTTTCAAGCGTTCATAAAATACTTCTTATTCATCCACTCAAGTTCAAATACATTTTTTTAACTTGTAGCGGATGACACTGAATGTTCATGCAGTTTTTTCAAATATTAATTCAGTAATTAAATTGAATTAATTAATATTAGTTTTTTTAGATTTAAGTTGCATGTATCTACCAATAGATGGCGCCAGATAAACTTAAAAAATGAATAAAAATTATTTATAAAGGACTTTGCAATAGAGTGAAAAAAAAAAGAAGGAATTGACTTTAAAAAATTTGTTTTTATATTACTTTTTGATTAGATAATTTTATTTCTTACAAATTAATGCAACTGCCAGATTTTAAAACTTAACCAATTTGATAAAAATTAATTGCAAATTAACTAAAATAAATCTTAAATATAAATTTAATTACCAAACGATTTTATTAAACGAAGATTTTTATTCATAATTTTTATTTCAATTATATTGATAATGGTAAATTATTTATGCATAAAAAAAAGATGAATAACTTTTCTATTAAATAAACATAATTAGCATATTTTAAATCAATAAATTACGAAGTTCAAAACAAACTGCAATAACAGAATTTTAAATACAAAAAAAACAGCCAGCATAAGTCGATTTATTCCAAAGATATCCATCACACTGAAAGATTGATGGATCTTGGATAAATAAATAAATATGTAATGAAAATAATGCTTTTCTTTTTCACAATACATGGACACATTTCTTTCTTAAAATGTTTTTATCAGGAGATAAAAAGTATTGAATTTAGAGTGGTAATAGAGAGCTGTCGTAAAAAAGACATTCGAAGTTATTGCTTCCACATCTAGAAAGATACAGTTTGATTTGCAGTTAGATACTTTTTACTCGCCGTTTTCGCCTTAATCGATTGGAAAAAAATAATGGTTTTCAATTCTTCTATAACTTTCCAGTAGTTAAATGAAAAATACTTAATTAGTTTTTGCCAATCAGGCATTAGTAAATACTTTGGTTACCACATTTGGCGATTTGTGCCCAATGGGCGATCAAATAAAGTCGTCAAATCCCAACGGCCTCTATTTTGTAATTTGACTACAGCTTTTTAAAAGAACTACTAATTATTATAATATAATAATTCAAAGCTACTTATAATATTAAATGTAACTACTTTTGATTAGATAATTTTATTCTTTTCAAATAAATATTACTGTCAGATTTTAAAACTTAAATAATTTGATAAAAATTAATTGCGGATTAGCTAAAATAAATTTCAAATATAAATGGAATTATCAAACGATTTAAAATAAAAAACGGCAACGATATTTGTGCATTGTTTTTATTTCAATTATATTGATAATGGTAAATTATTTATAGATTATTTAAGAAAAATAAAAATATTTTCTATTCAATAAACATAATTAAAATATTTTAAATCTGTAAATCAAGAAGTTGAATACAAGCTGCGTTAACAGAATTTTAAATAAATATAAAAACAACTGTCAACGTAAGTCGATTTATTCCAAAGATATCCATCGCACTAAAAGATTGATGGATTTTGGATAAATAAATAAATATGAAACTAAAATAATATTTTCTTTTCACACTACATGGAGACATTTCTTTCTTAAAATGGTTTTATCAGAGGATAAAAAGTATTGAATTTAGAGTGGTAATAGAGAGCTGTCGTAAAAGAGACATTCGAAGTTATTGCTTCCACATCTAGAAAGAGACAGTTTGATTTGCAGTTAGATACTTTTACCCGCCGTTTTCGACTCAATCGATTGTGAAAACAGGAGTTCTCAATACAGTGGGCAAATGTGTTTTAGGTACTACCTTTTCGTGCTTTTAAAATATTATTGGTATTTTGTGTTTACTTTTAAGACGTGTATTTGAGAAAATAAATGGAGAATCTAACTAAAAAAAAAAAAAAATGGATTTTCTTAAAATATTCTTTTTGCGTTTTGAATCATGGGGTTTATAACTGAAATGTTTGATTTTAAATTTTATTTAAAACATTAAGTTTTCATAACGGAAGTAAATGTTTACAAAACAATATATTATATATTTAAAAAAATATTTATGGAGTTTTTATTTTTAATTTAAAGCGCTTTAATTAATTCTTCTTGTTCTTCTTCATTGGCGTAGCATCGCTATGGTGGGTCAAGGCCGTCTTCCTACGGGCAGATTGCGAGATATACGATGGTGTCTTTTAAAAGGGTAGGGTATTCAGCCCTGCGCACAACGATCTACAGTCATATTAAACCGGGACCTACGGTTTAAAGTGGATTTCAAATCACTAACAAATACCCATATAACAGCAGAATTCGAAGCTGAAGCCTGTGGTACCAATGACCAGAGCGCTAGTCAATTGTCCATTAGGTTGCTTGATGCACTAGGAGCAAACAAGGAATCCCGCAACAAATTTGTCAACATTTTTTTATACATTGTTAACTGAGCAGCCGGATGGCCGAGAGGCTAGCGCTCTGGCACTCGGTTCCAGAAGTTCCGGGTTCGAATTCAGCCATGCCCTGGATATTTGTAGTGGTTCGGAATCCACTTTAAGCCGTAGGTCCAGATCTCACATGACCTTAGAGAGTCACAGAGCCCAATCATACTTCTTCTCACCCACATCATTCCAACTGTAACAGGGCAACTCAGCTCTAGGCACAGTGATATGGTGTGGTGTAGTAGTAGTAGTCATATTAGACCAGGACCTACGGTTTAAAGTGGATTCCGAACCATTACAAACATCCACGGCACCGCAGGAATTCGGACTCTGGGACCTGTGGCACCGAGGGCCAGTCCGCTATTCACTTGGCCATAAGCACCAGGTTGAATAATTGACCACTGAAATGACAGTTATGTAGCAAATTCAGCATTATTAAGTCACTTAAGTAATGCTGAGTTTGCTACAAATTCACTACTGGGAGAGAAGGCAGGGGGAGTCCAATATATTTCGGTTATACCACGCCGAATTCGAAAAATCAACACTTCCAAGAGTGTGAAGGCTTATTCCAAATCCGTTTCGACCAATAAGATTTCTTCCGGCCTACCGATTTATCGTACTCATCTTTATAAAAAAACTTCGCCATTCGTGTTTTGAAGTGGACACATTTCCTTTCATTCAGTTTGAAAACGGTTTCTATTGGAAAGGTTCTAATCGGACTTTCTTTGTTTAAATTTTCATTAATTATTCCATTTAAACTTTCTTTAAAATGAAGGTTTTTATTAAAACACAATAGAAATAATTTGATTATATTTTAACTCATATTATGTTTATATATTTATTTTATATATATATAATATTTTAAAATAATAATAATATATATATATATATATATAATATTTTAATATAATATATATTTTAATAATATTTTATACATAATATTTTAATATTAATATATTTTTATTTTTGTATTATTTTTATATATATTTTATATTATATTTTTATGAATTTAATTAACTCATAATAGATAAACTTTTTAATAATGCTGTTTAGAAATTCTTTATGCAATATTCTAATATCAGTAAAATTAATGTATTATCTACAAAAATAATAGACATTGTATCATAGGCTTATTGCAACATATAAACAAAATTACATATTTAATACATAATACGTTTTTACGGAGAATTCATTCGTGTTTATGAACTGTATCGAAAAACAGATTTTCATTTACTGCACGTGTAGCCACAAAAAAGATAACAGCAAAAATAACACAAAAAAATAACGTTTTTTCTCGTTTCGTAGATCGCCAGAAAAACATGTATTTAAAATCTATATATTGATCACTATTTTACCATATGAGAGCAGCAAGAAACAACTCTTTTGCTGTAATCATCTATTTATCGCTGCTTGAATATTTCACTGTATTTTCTGATGAAAGATGAAAGCGATGCCACACGAAGAATGGTGAACTTTGTCCTTTCGGAAGCCAACTAGTAGCTACCTGTTGGGCCTCGCCAATCCTGAAACATTAATCGCACGGAGCATGTGCAGAATGAACATCTCAACTCGCACCATCTGCGTTTCGTTTTTTATCTTTTGTTATTAAAAGGTTGGAATAACATTCGATTCTAAAGAATCGTTTGCAGATGACGCTACAAAGTGCTTTTAATCGTCTGCAAACTTTTATTTTTCTAGGAAAAATATATTTGTAGAGCTTAATTCGGATCGATATAGTTTTGTTTGTCGTTGTTTCAAAATACAAAAGATTATATGGAATTCTTTAATGCATTTTTTAATTTACCAAGTATTTAAGCTTAGGTTATTATGGTTAAATAAATAGTTCCATTTTTATATTTTTAAGATATTTTCAAAAAATAAATTTTTAAGTAATTTCTTTCAGTTCAATTATAATTATATCCTCCTGACTTTTTCTTTAATTCATAAACGTTTTTTGCCTTTTTTAAATTGGATAAAACATATTTCTGCGAAAAATGGTATAATGTAATTATGTCTGTAAATTTTATTTTCTAGGAAAAAATATTCATAGAGTTTAATTCAAATCGATATAGTTGTGTTTGTCGCTGTTTCAAAATGCAAAGAATATAAGGAATTCTTTATTGTAATTTTTTTTTTTCTATTTGCCAAGTATTTTAGCTTAGGTTATTATGATTAGTAAATAAATAGTTCTATTTTTTATCTTTTAAGATATTTTCAAAAATACATTTTTTTAAATAATTTCTTAGTTCACTAAGTTTAATTACAGTTATATCCTCCTGATACTTTTTCTTTAATTCACAAATGCTTTTTCGTTTTTAAATTGGATAAAACATATTTCTGCGAAAATTTGTATTATGAATCGAAGTCAACTTTTAAAAGGTTTTTCTTTTTTAAATCATCTGTAGAAATAGCTGTTATGGCGGAGGAATATAGAAATTTAGGTATTTCCTCCAATCTGCATGGGCTATGAATTAGATTTTCAATGAGATATCTATCTTTAAAAAATAAAAAATACGCGGTATAAATTGCTATATAGAAAATGATACAAATAATTATAAAGCATATTAATTAATGCATAAATAACGATATCTAAAAATAAACTTTCTTTAATTCAGTGAGAGAGAATAGATTAAGTGTTTTTGAAAGTTAGGTTCAGCGTTAAGTTACAGTTTAAAAAATAATATTTATATACTGACCAATTACTTTTTATTATTATTGTTTAAAATCACATGCAAATAAGAACTAATCAATAGAAAAAGCTGCAATGTTTGATAACAATTTGTTACTACAATATTATTTTAATATTAGAAAGAGTACAAAAGTTATATTTAATGTTAAGATATGTGTTATACAAAATTATCATTTAAATAAAAGAAATCATTCATAAAAACATTTTTAATTGACAAAAATTTTTCTTAATTTTTTTCAAGAAATCTTTCATAAAAATTCAAAAATTAAGTTACTTTTCAACTCATGAAAAGACTTAAATTTAAATTATTTCAATTAAATCTTTTAGAAGAAAAATTGTCAAAAGATGTATCAATGCTGTAAATTTACCAAAAAAAAATTCACAAATACTCAGTTCAATTCAAGTTATAAAAAATAATTATAAATAAATTTTTTTATTTAATTTTTTTTTTTTGGAATATTTTATTTTTAAATTTTTTTTTTTGAAATTTTATTTGAATTTCTTTTCTAATTTTTGCATTTGTATAATTATACTATTTCTGGAAAAAAACTATGAGGGAATCTGAGTGGTTAACAGATTAACCAGTATATAAAAAAAAGTTTTAAGGTCAAGTCCTACTTTTTTTCACTATTGCAGATTGCAGAAAGTCCTTTATAAGTAAAGTTGAAATTTTCCTCTTACATCAGGTGCTATCTATTGGTAAATACATGCAACTTAAATCTAAAAAAACTAATATTAATTAATTCATTTAATTACTGAATTAATATTTGAAAAACTGCATTACCATCAAGTGTCATCCACTAAAAGTTAAAAAAGTTATTTGAACTTGAGCGGATGAATAAAAAGTATTTTATGAACGACTGAAAATTTGAACAAGATATATGTAGGAGAGTGTGAGCTAATAAAAGGAATTGAAAACAGTGTTCTAATTGGTATAATTTTTTTTAGAAAATGATTTTTAACTTTTAATTTAAAAAATCATCCGGCATTTAAGGATTTTTTAATGATTTTTATTATTTTTTTTTTAAACATTTAAAAATTTTTAATACTTTATTAACTTTTTTAAAAAAAATTTTTATTTAGATGTTTACTTTAAAATTTTTATTAAATTATTTTATTAAATTTTATTTTTTGAAAATTTTTATCAAAATATAGTTCAAATTTTTAACAAAATCAAAAAAGAATTAAATAAATAAAATCAAATAATACAAATTTTTAATTTTTTTATTTTTTTTTTATTTTAAAAAAATATTTTAATATTTAAAAAAAAAAAAAATTTTTAATTTTTTAAAAATTTTGTTTAAACATTTTTTTTTAATTTTATTAAAAATCTTTTTAATTTTAACATCTTTTTAATTTATCTAATCTTCTTAATTTTATTTAAAACCTTTATGAAAAAACTTTTTAATTATAATTTAACAATTTTTTTTTTTTCATTTTTTTAAACTTATTTAAAAAAATTTTTAATTTTATGTACACAATGTTTTTTAATTGTCATTTAAATGAACTTTAATTTTATTTTTAAAAAAATCATTTTATTTATTTTTTAAAACTTTTTAAAAATCGTTTTAATTAATTTTTTAAAATTTTATTAACAAAATGTCTTCCTGTTTGCATAAAAATAATACTTTTTACTGGGTAATAAGTTTTACTGGCATTTTATGATAAAATTATTTATCGTAAAATGTTTTAAAAATATTTTGGCAACAAAAATTTTAAACATAAAAAATAATAGTACATGACAAAATAGTGCGATCTCTTTTATAGTACTTATATATCTATACATTTGAATAGACTTTAAAAAGCGCAGCTGTTCGAAACAAATGTGAGATACTGTAAATAGTTTTGAAAATCATCTTCTGCAAAGTATGCAATCACTTGAAAAAAAGTACACGGAAAAGAAACACTCAAAACCGTTAAGGATTGAAAAATGTACATGCAGATGGTTTTATTTACTTTTCTAACTTTAGAGCAAACGATTTCCGCTTGCATCAGCAGTTGCCATTCGCGATATAGTAATAAAAAAAAGGAAAGAAACTTCTGAAAAGGATTCATTTTTTAGAATACATAAGCAATTTCTTTGCTTACACTTGACTATGCTTTTTCAAGAAATCTTGGAGTGTAAACTCTTCGATCGCTTGCATTTATATGACTCAAAATAATTTAAAAAAAAAAAAAAAAAATTTTAAAATATTGCATTTTATCTTTTTGGAGCTCAGCTGTATTTGTCAAACTTATGAAATTCGAACACACACATTTAAAAAATTTTTTTTTATTAGTTGTTCTTTAGAAGGTCAACCAAAAGAAGTCATTATGAATTTTATTTGACGAACATAAATAAAAAAAAAAATTGTATTTACATAAAAAATAATTTAAAATTTGGAAAAAAATCTAACGATGACAAACGATTTTTATAAAATAAAATTATAAAAAAAATAAATAAATATTAACATTCTTTTTTTTTAAATCGAATAAATAAGGCTGAATAAATAAATAATTTTCAAAAATTATATTTAAAAAAATATAAAATACCTCAAATCATCAAACCGTAAAACTATTATGTCTATTTTAAAATAAATTTTGGAATCTTCGTAATATTTTTGAGTAATATTATATGCAAATATAAAAAAGGAGTATTTTGCAAAAAATGTACTTATATACTTTACACTATCAAAAACTGTATAGTATTACAGTATAGTAGTTTATTATAGTACAGTAGTAAAGTATTACAATACAAAAATACTTTACACCATCATTTTCGGTTCAATTAAAAATGTGTGCTAATAGCATGTAGGTGAACTGAAGTTCAAATCCCTGGGTGGCATGCATTGCAGTCACTGTTTTCAGAAACGAGAAAATTCTATGAGCATTATGGTAAAGTATTTGAGTATTTCACATCGACAGTCATGTTTCCTGTTAGTCCTGTTTCATCAGTGGTTCCCTCATTTGAAAAGCAAAAAAAAAAAAAAATAAATAAAATAAATAAATAAATAAATAAAAATAAATAAATAAAAATGTAAATAAATAAAAAATTAAAAAAATTTAATTAAAAAAATTCCTACGAGTACGCAAGCATTTGGCACTGATAGCATGGACTATTTTTTTTTTTTTTTTTTTTACTGATAGCGTGGAGTTACTTCTCATGGACAAGCTCGATAACAGATTTTCTGCTTTCTAAAGATAAGACACACTAATGTAAGAAATGTTAAGTAATAATTAATTTCCTTCTACTCTCCTATGCAGCAATGTTCATAGATAGAGATGATGGTTTGTTGATGAATTAGTGAATTCCTGAAGGAAATACTGATAAATAAATTTGAAAAAATTGTGGAAATTCCTTTCCTTTCTAAACATAATTATTTTTTTAATTGATTATAACAAAATACATAAAATTAACTGTTACAAAAATACATAAATAAACATTTAGTTTTAATTACTTAATCAAATCGCTTTTAATTAAAGGACAAACTCAAGCAAAATATATAGCAGCCAATAAAAGTTCATAAATAAATTACTAATAAAATAATTTTTAACAAAAGATAAATAATAATAATAATAATAAACTTTAAAATATTATCATTTCTCTCTTAGGGGATCAGCTGTATTTGTCAAACTTATAAAATTCGAAACACAGAGAGTTTTTAGGGATTATTATTATTTTTTTTGGTTGTTTTTAAAAGGTCAACCAAAGAAGTATATTTATAAATCTTATTTGACGAAGATAAACAAAATATTTTATATTAGCACAAAAATAATTTAAATTTGGGGAAAAAATTAAAGATGACAAACGACTTTTTTTTTTTCTTTCAGAATTAACCCTTTATAAAATAAAATTATAAAAACATATAATTCTAAAAAAAAAATATATAAATAAATATTAACATTCTTTTTTCAAATTGAATAAATAAGACGGAATAAATAAATAATTTTCAAAATTATATTTAAAAAAGATATAAAATATCTCAAAGCATCAAACTAAATTTTCAAATAAATATCGGAATCTTCGTAATTTTTCGAATAATATTCTATACAAAAATAAAAAAAGGAATATTTTTTAAGAAAAACTTTTCTTATATATTTTATACTATCAAAAATGGTATAATATTATAGCATAGTAGTTTATATATAGTATAGTATAGTAGTAAAGTATTATACTAGAAAAATACTTTACATTATCACTCTCGGTTCAAATAAAAATGAGTGCTGCTAGTATGCAGGTGAACTGAAGTTAAAATCCCTGTGTGGCATGCATTGAAGTCACTGTTTTCAGAAACGAGAAAATTCTATAAGGATTACGTTAGGTGTTCAGCCGTATTTCCCATCGACCGTGAAGCTTCCCGTTTATAGGTTTTCTGTCAGACATTACCTGATGTGCAAAGGCAAAATAAATAAATAAAAAAATAATTGAATAAATAAATAAATGAAATAAATAATAAATAAAATAAAAATAATAATAATAAAAAAAAATATTAAAAATTAAAATAAAAATTTCTCACACGTGTACAAGGTATGGATTTACTGATAGCATGGACTTTTTCTTCTCATGGACTCAGATTGCTCTATAACAGTTTTCTTGCATTCTACCTATAAGGCACACTAATGTTAAAAAAAGGTTTAAAATAATGATTAATCTCCTTCGACTCTTATATACAACAATGCCAATACATTTATATGATGATATATTAATAAATTAGCCGATGACTTAGTGAATTTATGGATGAAATACTGATAAACAAATTAAAAAAATTGTTTCTAAAAAAATTGTGGAAATCAGTATTCATTTTCTTTTTCTAAATATAACTATATTTCTATTGGTTATAAAAAAATACATAAAATGAACCATTCTAAAAATATTTAATAAATAAATATTTAGTTTTAATTACTTAATAATATTATTAATGTTTATCAAAACTACTACATTTAAACGACAAACTCAAATAAAACATGTATCAGCAGTTTCAGAAATAAATTACTAGTAGACCATAGCAAAGTTTCAATTAACTTCTTCAACCACGTGAGCTTTTACGTCACTTGTACGTGTTAAATCTTTTATTTATTTTTTTCATTCCAGCTAAATTAACAGCTGCCTTTAGTATTTTCGTTCAAAAGGATATCGCAAACTTCGCCAAGTGTAATCGCCAAACTCGCCAAAATTAAACGCCGTAAATTTGCGAAGCTTTTATTTGTAAAATTGCGCATTTGAGATAGTTTTACACACAAAAAGGATTTTTAAGTATGAAACATACAAATTAAACTCTTTGAAGAGCACGCAATCACAAAAATATAAATTAACTAAAAATAAACATCTGTTTCCATATTTGCATGGAATTTTTTTTAACAAAACGGTTATGTATAATTTTAATTATTTAATGATTGTTATGATTATATTAAAAATTAAATTTGGCTTAGCAAGAATGATTCTTCTGAATAATCCTCAAATTATTCTCAATATCATAGCGCAATAATAAATTATGGCTATTTTAAATGTCACTCTCCTAACTCTCGCTTTCCCTCCAACGACATCTATCGGAATTAATTAGACAATAATATTCTATAAACATTAATTTGATCCTCTACTCGAACACGTAACCAGCATAGCTTCTTAACCCACCTTTAACCACTGTTCGCGCCTACGCGCCAGGATACCCTAGCCGGCGAAAAGAGTGTGTACACATGCGCCTGCGAGCGCGTAAGTCCGAGTCTGAGGCTGTGTAATGCCAGAGAGGCAAGAGTGAACAGCACGGCTGCGAGTGGCTGTGACTGTCATGTAAATAAAAGTTGTTAAATTTTCATTGTGATTGCTTATTGTGTTAGTGTGAATGTGATACAGTCCGCTTGTATAAAAAGAGAACATGTGTCAGTGCTTTTGAAGAGAACATTTTGATCCTTAAGAGCCGGAGAGTGGCTCAATCCTGTGCATACCATAAGTCAAGTGAAAAGCTTTGTGAAAAGAAGTAAGTGGCAAACATGTAAGGTGCCAAAAAGAAGGTTGCGGCTCATTGCCGCAGAAATAAATTTGATAGTATCTGAAAAATTAACAATTTCAGATTTATATGATGCAATTGAACAAAGTGATGTGTTTAAAAATAGACCAGACATGTTTAAAGACATTGCCAACACGATTATTGACAATCGTAAAGATGAGGAGCAACGGCAAATAGATCTGGAAAAATAAAATTAGAACGAGTTAAAAATGAATTAGAACTCGCAAAAATTAAAAATGAAAGTAAATCAGAAGTGTGTGAAGGTGAAGCCAAACCAGATACTATTGATCAAGTAATTAAAAGTGTTAGAACTTTAACTGCCAGAATCCCAACTCGACCGGAAGGGTGGAGTTTTTTCTTTTAATTCTTTAGAGCGTGCATTTAATATTAAAGAAGTACCTGAGATATATAAAGCTGCTGAGATTCTGTTGAATTTATTAGGACAAAAAGCTTCTAATATAATAACTTATTTAAGTGATGAAGATATAAAAACTATGAAACAATTGAGTCAGTGTAATGCCAGAGAGGCAAGAGTGAACAGCACGGCTGCGAGTGGCTGTGACTGTCGTGTAAATAAAGTGATTATTTACGTTTTAAACCTTTGGTTTTTTTTGTGTTAGTGTGAGTGTGATACAGTCCGCTAAATAAGATGCTTGAGTGCTATTGATGAAACAACCACCTCTTAACCCTCGACTGTTATTTTTCTTGTAAAATTCCTTAATAGCAATTTCTTTCAAAAGTATAGACATACTTCTGTTGTTAATTTTTTTTTTTTTTTTTACTTTAGATAGCAATATTTCTAAATAAAAGCGAAAAGATATATGAAAATCACTTAAAAAATTAATTCGATATAAGATGGCTTTGTGGCCTGATGGTTAAGTGACTAGCGATCTTTCGCTTGGTGTCACACGTTTCGTATTCGAGTTCTAGGAGTGCTATGGACGTCTGTAGTGGTTGGCATCCACTTTAAACCGTAGGTCCTGGTCTAATAGGATCGTAGAGCGTTTCAGGGGTAGTGCATCAGTAACATATCTTCAAGATACACGTGCTTCCTGGCTAGTGCAAAATGAGTAACAGTTGTGCAGACCTTGCTTATCACATAAAGGTTTAATGTCTCTGTATTGCCAAATGCATTAGAACGACATTAAAAATAGGTCTATAAGAGGTCTAATATTTATAGGGCTGGAACATTTCCCATTTCCCGAAATCTGCCAATAGTCAGCAGGACTTGACACACTTCGGGGTTGTTGCGCCTTTGAAAAAGAAGCAGATTCTTTAATAATGGATGCTCCAAAGATCCAAAATAATCTGAACACTTCTTGAAACTTTTACTCCCTTAAAATATTTTAAACAATTTTATTGATTAAAACTGTACATTCTAATAAATTATTAATTTTTATTGCGGATTATAATAATAATTATTATTTCTATCATATTTTCTATAGGTAAAAAAAAAGTCCAAACAATAAACAACAATAAATTCCTGAAACAATTCTTACTCTTGAAAAAAAAACTTTCCTGAAGAAATATATTTCATTTTTTTAGAACAAAGTATTTCACCACAACTAGTAACGTTAACTCGGACTGCAACGGATGAAAAGAAACTCCTTCCTTGTTCATCGTACTTGAGATGCTTGTCTTTCGGATTTCGGTCCTCATTCGCTGAAAATCCTGCTTGTTTGAAGTGGGCTTTTCGAAGGGTCTCTTTCGAGAAATATTTCTTATTCTATGGTATTCAAAGGGAAAGAAAAAACGATTGTTCAAAAATAGAATGGGTCTTTTTTACCATTCTTAACATCTACTTCAGCAACGGATGATGCAGGTACAAATGCATCCTTTAATTTGAGTTACCATAAAAATCCATGTTAAATCCATAAAAATCCATGTCCCTAAAATCCAGGACAATACTTAAAAACTTTAATTTATCTTTTATATAAAACAAAAGACATAGAAGGTTATAAACTATAGATTTATAGATACTAATTCTTTTTTGAATAATATTCAGTGATGGTATAGTTGAAAAAAAAATATCAAAACAAGAAATGTTGTTTAATATATCAAAATACAGATAAAAGCGACTGTAATGCATCTCTGATTTGACGTCATTCCTAACACCAACTATTGAAATTCTGAAACATGAATATTTTATAAATATTATATAAACATAATTATATATATGGAATAGCCTAAATTCTAAAGGCATTATTAATTTATCAGAACAAGGGGGCTGTTGGCCGAGTGGCTACCGCTCTGTCTCTAGGTACCACAGGTTTCGGATTCGAGACCCGGCTTTGCCCTAGATATTTGTAGTGTTTCGAGACCATTAACAGTAGGCCCCGGTCTAATGTGACTTTTACTGCTACTATTATTCAACACCACATCTCTGTGCTTAGAGCTGAATTGCCCCTGTACAGTTTGGGAATGATGTGTGGGAGAACAAATCAGTATTGTACTCATTGAAACTCTATGGTCATAAGAGACTGTTACCTACGGCTTAAAAAGGGGATTCGAACCACTACAAACACCCCTAGCACCGCCGGGACTCAAACTCGAAACCTGTGGTGCGAGCGCCAGAGTGCTAGCCACTCAGCCATCAAATCACCGGGCTAATATGACTGTAGAGCGTGGGACGTAGGTTTGACAACCTTACCCTGTACAAAGATATCATTTGCTGACTCAAAATCTTCCAGTAGGCAGATTGTCTTGGCCCACCATGGCAGCTGTGTTGCGCCTTTGAAGAAGTAGATGCTTTAATATTTGATGCCCTAAAGTACAAAATAATATGAACATTGCTTGAAATACTTTCTCCCAAAAATATTTTTAATAATTAAAAAAGTGAACATTCTTTTAAATTATTAATTTATTACAGATTATAATGATAATCACCATTCCTACCACATTTTCTACAGATAAAAATACCTGAACTAATATAGTCCAGAAACAATTGTAACACAAAAATGCAAGAACAAGTAAAAAAAAAAAACCTTTTTTTGAAGAAAGCATATTTCATTTTTCGAACAAAGTATTTTACCACAACCCGTAACATTAACTTGGACTGTAACGGATAAAAAGAAACCTCTTCCTTGTTCACTGCACTTCAGATGCTTGTCGTTCGGATTTCGGTCCTCATTCCTGACAATCTGGCTTGTTTGAAGGAGGCTTTTCGAAGGTTCTCTTTCAACAAATATTTCTTATTTCATGGTCTCATCTTTATAGGGAAAGAAAAAAAAAGGGATTCTTCAACAATAGAAGGGTTCTTGCTCCATTCTCAGCATCCACTTCAGCAACGAATGTAGCAGGTATAAATGCTATTCTTTAATTTGAGTTACAATAAAAATACATGTTAATCCATTAACAACCCATGTCCCTAAAATCCAGGACAATCCTTAAAAACTTTATTTAATCTCCTAATTTATCTTTATATAAAACAAAAGACCTTGAAGATTAAAGACAACAGATGTATACATACTGATTATTTTTTTTTTAATAATATGCAATGATAATAAAATTGAAAACCAACGAGAAATATTGTTTAATAAGCCAAAATACAGATAATCGAAACTGTAGTACACCCATGATTTCACATTATTAATAACGCCATCTGTCGGGTTATGAAATATGAATATTGAATAAACATGAAATAACGATAACTATCTATGTATTCTAACTAAACTATGTATCTATTATCTATGTATCTATGTTATCCATGTATTCTAACTAAATTCGAAAGGAATTAATAAGTTACATGAAATATGAATAACAACATACAATAATGTGGATACTTTACAAAACTTTGTATCATATTAATAACGAAAATAGATGTCTTCAATATAATAATTTTCTTTTCATCCTTCGTCATTTGCGCGACAGCTCATTGGTGTACCAATGTCATCTGCTTACTGGCAGATTTCTAGACATTAGATGCTTTCTTTTTACGCAGTAGTGATGTCAGTCCTACGCCCTACAATCGTATTAGACTGGGACCTACGATTTAAAGTGAATTCCGAATCACTACATACGCCATGGCACCTTCAGATTCGAAACCTGTGACACCGAGCGTCAAAACGCTAGACACTTGGCTATTAAGGCCCCGTATCCAGTATGACTGTAGAGAGGCATAGGTATGACAACCTTGCCCTGTAAATTAAACATTTTCTATATCAAAATTTGCCAGTAGGCGGACTGTTTTAGTCCACCGTGGGGGTTGTTGTGACTTTGAAGAAGTAGATGCTCCAAAATTCAAAATCATCTGAATTTGGCTTGAAATATTTACTCCCAAAAAATAATTTTGACAATTTTTATTAATTAAAAATGAGCATTCTAAAAATTATTAATTTTTATTACAGAATATTACGATAAATATAATTCGTACCATATTTTCTGTAGTGAAAAATACCTGAAGTAATAAAATCCTGTAACAATTCTTACACAAAAATACACGTTCAGGAAAAAAATCTTTCCTGAAGAAGTATATTTCATTTTCGGAACAAAGTATTTTTACCACAACCCGTAACGTTAACTCGGACTGTAACGAATAAAAAGAAACTTCTTCCTTGTTCACGGTACTTCAGATGCTTGTCTTTCGGATTTCGGTCCTCGCTTGTTTGAAGTAGGCTTTTCGAAGATTCTCTTTCAAGAAATATTTCTTATTCCATAGTCTCATCTTCACAGGCAAAGAAAAAAGGAATTGTTCAACAATAGAATGGATCTTTCACCAGTCTCAACACGAACCACTTCAGTAACGATTGATGCAGGTATAAATGTCCTTTTTAATTTCAGTTAACATAAAAATCCATGTTAATCCATTAAAAATCTATGTTCCTATAAATCCAGATTAATCTTTAAAAACTTTTATTTTTCTTTTATATAAAATAAAAGACATAGAAGATTGAGAATAAAAGATGCATACATACATTTTTTTAAATAATATTCAATGATGACATAATTGAAGAAAACAAAGCGAGAAACATTGTTTAATATACAAAAATACAGATAATCACAACAGCAATGCATCCCTGTTTCCGCGTCATTCCTAACGCCATCTATTAGAATTAGGAAACAAGAATATTATATAAGATAAGTACATCTTATATCAGTTTATTCCTTAAGAAATGTAATAAGTTTGATAGAATTCTCTTCTATCTGGATGGAGCTGGTTCTATTTAAAGTAGATTAAGATTCTGTGAAATTCAACAAAGATATTTAAAAACCAAATTAAAGAGGATAGATATGCAGTTAATGTAGATATGGATGTGTGTCATGAAGTAAAATGTATGGCCCTGTAATATATTTTGGATTTTTAATACAAAAATGCAATAAAAAAATTGCATTGATTTAAGCATGGCATTTTTTTTTTAAAATTTTTATCTGAACCACTGAGTTGGAATGGGTAGGTAAATAATATGTGGGGTACCCAAACTTCACTCATGTCCATAAATTAAGGATAATTCAGAATCACACAAAATTGAACTCTAAAATAAAAATTTCACCTGTAGAATTATCACACACATCTTGAAGGAGAATATGCAAATTACAGGAAACCACCAGATGGCGCGGATAGTACGTCACAATGACGAGTGTAAGAGAGGGGTATATAAGGAATGGTGGCAAAGAAGTAAAATTGTTCACAAGCACTTTAAAAGCCTTTCAGTGCAATAACCGCATAGTTATGGCACAAAGGAAGCATTTGGATGATTTTTTACGTGGTAGGATTATCGGACGACTGGAACGTGGACGTACCCAGCTGGAAGTATCCGAGTAACTTGGAATCGCCCAGAGTGTCATCTCCAGGCTTTGAAAACGATTCCAAGATGATGGTAATGTGAGTAGATGTTACAGCACAGGTCGCCCCCGAGTTACAACGCCAAATCAGGACCGGTATTTACCAGTTACTGCCAAAAGAAACAGACGGAGCACAGCATCAGACCTGTCTCGTCAGCTCTCTTCAGTTACCGGTACGACAGTTTCAAGGCAGACCGTGTACAGACGCTTAGGGCACAATGGTGTATATGCTCGTAGGCCTGTCAGATGTGTTCCACTTACCGCAACTCACTGTCGACTGCGATTAACCTGGAGTAGAGAGCATGCATTGTGGACACCGCAACAGTGGTCTGGTGATGTTTTCCGACGAGTTCAGGTTTAGTTTTGCAGTCTGATTCTCGCCGGACTTTCATATGGAGAGCGCCAGGTACCCATTACCACCAAGAGAACACCATTGAACGACACCGTTACGGTGGTGCAGGATGGCTGGTTTGGGGAGGAATTATTCTTGGTTCCAGAACTGACCTGCATGTTCAAAGCGTAACGATGACAGGCCACATCTATCGGGATGTCATTCTGGAACAACATGTACGTTTGTTTCGGGGGCGCCATGGGTGCTGAATTTCTGTTTATGGATGACAACGCCCGTCCTCACTGTGCAAACATTGTAGACGAATGCCTTCAATTGGAGGATATCACCGTATGGATTGGCCAATATTGGCCAGCATACTCAGTGGGCATACTCGGAGGGCATTGCTTGAAGAGTGGGGTAATATTCCCAGAGATCAGATTAACAATTTGATACTCAGCATGCCTAGGCGTTGTAAGGCCTGTATTGCATCGTCCGGGAGACATACTCCATATTAACCATCATACTAACCATGTTATACTGTTTTTTGTAAATAGGTTCTTTTTGAAATTTGCTCCAGGGAGTAAAAATCGCAATTTTTATTAATTATGTCAAACATATAGCATCTTTTTTGCTCTTTACCTTTTTGTTTAATAAATAGACTTTACAAATAAGTCAAATTTGTTTTGCTTCTGTCTCTTTCTTTGCCTGAACTTCATTATCCTTAATTTATGGGCATAAGTGTAGAAAGATCTAGATTGAAATCCACCAAACGATACAAACCCAAAAGCTTTTATGTGTATTCAGACCATGGAAAAACAAATCTGTAATTTTGACTGTTTTTCGGTTGGAATCGAAGGTAGAAAGGACCCTAAAAATGCCACATCAGTTGGAGAGATTCGTTGAAAATTGGCTGGCACAGTGGTAGAGCGTAGTCTATCATTTGTAATATACCAAGTAAAGTTGCTATATGCTACATATCTGTCGCTAGAGGGGAAAGGATCTCAAGGTAAAAGCATCCACCATTCGAAAATTTATCTAAAAGTATGTTAGAATATTTTTTTTTGCTTGTTCTAATGCAGCTGGCAAACACTTAGACAGCAGTCTTGGATGCCTTAAGCTAAGCACTGCACAGACGTTACTGACTTTGCATTACCCAGGGGCGCGTGTAACTTGAAGATACTGATGCGGAGTAACAATGCCCCCGCAACGCTCTACGATCCTATTAGGACCGGGACCTACGACTTAAAGTGGATTCCGAACCACTACACACATCTATGGCACCGCCGGACTCGAAACCGAAACCTGTGGTACCCAACGCCAGAGCGCTAGCCACACGGCCATTCAGGTCCCGTATATTAAAATATAGAAAATCATTTACTCTTAATTATTCAAGTTCTCCAAACTTACTATAAATAATATTATAACCTGCTGCCTCTTACACACTGGCAAGAGCGCCCATCTTTGGCATTCAGGATAAATTTTTAATCTTCGTCGTGACTCTCATCCGAGAGGAAGTACAGAAAAACCACAAACTTCTGTTGAGAAACATTTAGCTTACACCATTCCTAGATGAATTATTTTAGGCGCATCCCGACGCATTTTTGGCCTACAGACTCTCACTCGGATAGAAGTATATTTCATGCACCCCAAGCTTATCCGAGTTTCAGGTTTTCTGCTTAGATGTGGAGCCCTTCACGAATTTATAATTATTAGTCCTTAAATGTGTTAAATATTGTATGTCTAGTTGTATGTATGTGGTGATTTTTTGAGTGTATAAATAAAACTGTGAGTTATCCAACTTGTGCCTCAAATATTTCAATCCAAACACACCCAGTTACAATGTGGTGTGTCTCAACCTGCTTACTGCAATACACATTTAATGCATATCTTACATGATAAAATGTCAACCTTAAACTGTCATGGCAGACTATAGAACGATTCCGAATTTTTTCGAGATATTGCTTGCATAACATCTCACTGTTCTTCATTTATCGTTTTCTGCATCCTTTAACCATTTTCAGAAAAAATCCAAGAGATAAGAAGCACAGAAATATTTCACCACTCCACACACCCACAAACACACGCATACAAAAACAAGCAGAAGCAAACAATCTATATTTACATGTGTTTGTCAGCGAAATGGTTTTTGAGGAGTAAAAAAAACGGAGATCAAAGACTTTCGTGCGACAACCCTTTCTTCCATCCTTGAAGGGGTGGAGTCAGAAACGTTCCTCTGAATAGAACTGCCCCCCCTCTCCCTCGAGAATTCCACTTGAAGAGCTGTTCTCGGAACAGAAGCCATTGAAAATGAAACTTCAGACGATAAGTATCCGAAGAACAATGAAGAAAAGAGAGACTCTTTTTATCTCAACCCCCCGTCTTCAGTTACAGCTATAGTCACAGGTTGAGGTGGAGGAATTCGATTCGAAAAGGGAATGAGGATATATTTCTCGAAGAAATTGCCCTTTTAGGGTGATGTCTCTGGGATAGAATCGTTTTTCAGGGTTTTATTAACTTAAAGTCTGAAGTATTGTTTGAAACTAGGCAAGGAAAGTTTAAGTACTAGGTAAATATGGCTGACGTAGACTATTATGTAAAATATATGCAGTTTATTTGGTTTTTATTCCACAATTAAAAAAAACATTTGTCCTGTTTTAATTAATGATTAAAAGGAATGGTATACAGTTTTAGATTTAGATACAGAATAAATAATTAAGAAATTTTTTAGTGTTTATTATCTAAAAAACTGAAGAATTATTTGAAATATCCTAGGTTTGGTATTTGTCACTCTACGCTCATATTGTGTACACGAGGGCTAAATTGACCAGGATCTACTTCTTAAAGTTGATTTCTGAACCACTACGAATATCCATGGCACTGCCTGGATTCAAACCTGAAACCATCTGTAACGAGCGCCAGAGAGCTGGTCACTACCGGCCATCAGGCCCCCGAGAGGATGTACAGCGCAACCTGTGCTCCCGTCAAATTAGTTGACCTACAGACTCTCACCCAGACAGGAAGCATATTTTGCGCATCCTGGGCTTATCCGAGTATTGGATTCTCCGCTAAGAAGTAGAGTCCTTCCACGAATCTATAATTATCTGTCTTTAAATATCTTAAGTATTGTCTATGACTAATTATATTTGTGCGGTGTTTGTGCGTGTGTCAATAAAGCTGTGAGTTCTCTAACATGTGATACAATTATCTCAACTTAACTCTACCTAGTAACAATCGTTACCCAACCTGTACACAACAATACAAATTTAATACATATCCTACATGATAAAATGTCAAACTTAGACTAACATGGCAGACTATGGAATGATTTCCGAATGTCTCTAGATATACTTTGCCGAACATCTCACTGATCTTCACTTATCGTTTTATGAATCTTTTAACCATTTTCTTAGAAAAATCCAAACCTTTCCTCAGAGATAAGAAGCACAAAAATTTCACCACTCCACACACCCACAAACACAGGCATACAAAAACAAGTAGGGGCAACAATATATATTTACATGTGTTTGTCAGCGAAATGGATTTTGAGAAATAAAAAAGCGGAGATCAAAGATTTTCGTGCGACAACCCTTTCTTCCTTTCTTGAGGGGGTGGAGTGAGAAACGTTCGTCTGAATGGAACTCCCCCCCTCCTCGAGAATTCCACTTGAAGAAGGTGTTCTTGGAACAGAAGCCATTGAAAATGAAACTTCAGATGCTAAGTATCCAAAGAACAATGAAGAAAAGAGAGACTCTTTTATCTCAACCCCGTCTTCAGTTACAGTTACAGTCACAGGTTGAGGTGGAAGAATTCGATTCGAAAAGGGAATGAGGATATATTTCTCCGAGAAATTGTCCTTTTAGGGTGATGTCTCTTGGATAGAATCGTTTTCAGGGTTTTATTAACTTAGAGCCTGAAGAATTGTTTGAAACTAGGCAAGGAAAGTTTGGAGTACTAAGCAAATGAGGCTGACGTAGACTATTATGTAAAATATTCGCGATTTATTTTTTTATTTTTAATCTTTGATTAAATAAATTGATGTTTACGAGAAATGGTATACAATTTTAGATTTAGATCAGAATATATAATTAATCGTTTTTTTTATCCTTGATTATAGTAGATAAAATGTACCTGAGGTAATATTTATGGCATGATTAAATAAATACTTGATCAGTTTTAATTAATGATTAAATGAAATGGTATACAATTTTAGATTCAGATCAGAATGAATAATGAATAGTTAATTTTTTTCATTTTGGGTTTTTATTAACCGAAAGCCTGAAGAATTGTTTGAAACTAGGCAACGATAGTTTGAACTACTAGGCAATTGAAGTTAGCATAAATTATTATGTAAAAATGTAGATTATTATGGAAAATATTAGCAATTAATTTAATTTTTATTCCTTGATTAAATAAGTACTCGCCCAGTTTTAATTACTTAATGATTAAAAAGATGGTGTACAATTTTAAATTTAGATCAGAATAAATAAATAAAAGTTTATTTTTTATTCTTTTAAAATTTTATTAACTTAAAGCCTGAAGAATTGTTTGTAATTGACAAGAATAATTTGAAGTACTAAGCAAAATGAGGCTGAAGGAGGCTATTGTATAAAATATTTGGGATTTTTTTTTTTAATGAAAGATTAAATAAATATTTCTCCAGTTTAAATTAATGATTAAAAGAAATGGTATATTTAGATTTAGGTCAGTATAAATAATTAATAATAGGTTTTTATTTATTTATCATTATTATTATTTAGCCTTGTAGGGTTTTAATTTAAAGCCTGAAGAATTGTTTGAAACTAGGCAATGATAGTTTGGAGTGCTAGGCAGTGGAAGTTAACATAAATTATTATGTAAAAACGTAGATTATTAGCGATTTATTTAATTTTTAAAAAATGATTTAAATAAATACTTCTGCCTAGTTTTTTAAATGATTAAAACAAAGGATGTACAATTTTTTGATTTAGATCAGAATAAATATTTAATAGTTTATTTATCTTCCAGGAGTTTATTAAAATAAAGCCTGAAGAATTGTTTTAAATAGACAAGGATAGTTTGAAGTACTAGGCAAATGAAACTGACGTAGACTAAATAAAAATATGTACGATTTATTTATTTTTAATCTACGATTAAATAAATAGCTGCACAGTTTAATTAATGAGTAAAATAAATTGCATACAATTTAAATTTAAATCAGATTCAATAATTCATAGTTTTTATCCTTGTCAATAATATATAATATATAAATGATGTAATACTTAAGTGCAACACATCAGAAAGTTATATCTTTTTTCATTATTTGTCTTGTCATAAAAGAATAATATAAAATACAAAAATAGTGAAACAAAATTAAAAACGTTTATTTATTTAAAGATGAATTACAAATAAGTTTTTAAATGATTTTGTTTAAAAGCATTTATTAATAAAAATAAACAAAGATATTCATGAAATAGAAATGGATTAATATAGAAAAATGAAATAAAAGAAATGGATTAATATAGAAAAATTGAAATAAAGAAAAGGATGAATAAAAATATAAAAAGTGGATTAAAATCGAAAAAAAAAAGAAATGAATGAATATAGAAAAGTGAAATAAACAAATGGATGAATATAGAAAAATGAAATGAAATGAAATAAAGAAATGGATTAATTTAGAAAAAAATGAAATAAAGAAATGGATTAATATAAGAAAATGAAATAAAGAAATAGATTTGTATAGAAAAAATGAAATAAAGAAATGGATGAATATAGAAAAGTGAAATAAACAAAGGGATGAATATAGAAAAGTGAAATAAACAAATAAAAGAAATGCATTAATATAGAAAAATGAAATAAAAGAAAGACACATAAGAAAATGAAAATGAGAATAGAAAAGAAATGGATGAATATAGAAAAGTGAAATAAACAAATGGATGAATACAAAAAAAATGAAATAAAGAGGTGAAATGAAATAAAAAGAAATGGATGAATATAAGAAAAGTAGAAAATAAACAAATGGTGAATATAGAAAAATGAAATAAAGAGGTGAAATGAAATAAAAAAATAGATGAATATAAAAAAAAATACATAAACTCGTAATTTTCAAGTAGAATTATATCTGATTAAAGATGCAATTGATTCTAAAATTTATATTTCATTCTAAACAATGGAATATAAATGATGATTAAAAAAAATAATAATAATAATTAGATCTAAATTATCGTTTGATTAAAAAACTTTAGATATTGTTCTCTTATACCAATAAACGATTTTTCATATCAATTATAATCTACTCTTTGAAGGAATCAGAAAGAAAAAAAAAATCGTTTGCGAATAAGAATTCGGAAAGTAATTCGAAGAAAAAAGAATGCTAAATAGATAAAAAAGAGAACGAAATCCCACAATTACTGGAGCTGAAAGATTTCTTTTTCTAACCCTGGAAAAATCATTGAAAAAGAAAATTGTGGTAAAAATAAAGAACGGATTACAAAAGTTGACAAGGATATGAGAAATTCTCCGAATGTTACGAGTTATGTCAGTTTCTTAAATCTTTATCTCTACTATTATTATTATTTTTATTCTAAATTTTGTAAAACATAGTTTTTGTGTTTGTGATATTTTTATTTTTTTTTTGGAAAACGATGTTCAAAAAGAAATGAAAACGAGATTTCAGAATCTTTTCGAGAAATGGTTTCTTTTGAGAATATTTTTTATTTTATTTAATAAAGGATATAGTTTAATAAATAATAGGGATCAAAGGTAAAAACAGGAAGAAAGAATAAGCGAAATTTAATTTCGGTTTTATAACGATCTTAATATAATACTTTCTTTATGAGACTTACAACGAAAGGCTTTTTTTTTTTACAACGAAAATTTTTCTTAAGAATTATTTGAAATTTTCTGGTAGTAAAGTAATCTTTATAAGAAAAGCAAGTTATAATACATAACATACGTATAATACGGGGTATAAATATAGAAATAGTTAATATAGAGAAAAATAATATAAATAACTAGATTAATATAGAAATATGAAATAAAAGAAATCAAATTAAAGAATGGATTAATATAGAAAAAGGAAATAAAGAAATTGATTAATATGAAAATAATGAAATAAAAAGACCAAATGAATTAAAAAATGGATTAATATAAAAAAATTAAAAATTAAATATATAATGGGTTAATATAGAAAACTGAAATAAAAATGGATTAATGAAGAATAAATGCGATTTAAATAAAATAATAATCATAACAATTAAATCCAAATTATCGTCTGATTAAAAAAACTTTTTATATATTGTTTTTCTTAAGCCAAAAAAGAATTTTTTTATCAATTATGATCTACTCTTTTGAAGGAATCAGAAAGAAAAAAATCGTTTGCGAATAAGAATTCGGAAAGTAATTCGAAGAAAAAGAATGCTAAATAGATAAAAAAAAAGAGAACGAAATCCCACAATTACTGGAGCTGAAAGATTTCTTTTTCTAACCCTGGAAAAATCATTGAAAAGAAAATTGTGGTAAAAATAAAGAACGGATTACAAAGTTGACAAGGATATGAGAAATTCTCGAATGTTACGAGTTATGTCAGTTTCTTAAATCTTTATCTCTACTATTATTATTATTTTTTATTCTAAATTTTTGTAAAACATAGTTTTTGTGTTTGTGATATTTTTTTTTTTTTTTTTGAAAAACGATGTTCAAAAAGAAATGAAAACGAGATTTCAGAATCTTTTCGAGAAATGGTTTCTTTTGAGAATATTTTTTTATTTTATTTAATAAAGGATATAAGTTTAATAAATAATAGGGATCAAAGGTAAAAAAACAGGAAGAAAGAATAGCGAAATTTAATTTCGGTTTTATAACGATCTTAATATAATACTTTCTTTATGAGACTTACAACGAAAGGCTTTTTTTACAACGAAAATTTTTTCTTAAGAATTATTTGAAATTTTCTGGTAGTAAGTAATCTTTTATAATATAAAGCAAGTTATAATACATAACATACGTATAATACGGGGTATAAATATAGAAATGGTTAATATAGAAAAATAATATAAATAACTAGATTAATATAGAAAATGAAATAAATAAAGAAATCAAATTAAGGAATGGATTAATATAGAAAAAGGAAATAAAGAAATTGATTAATATGAAAATAATGAAATAAAAAGACCAAAAATGAATTAAAAATGGATTAATATAAAAAAAAAATTAAAATGAAATATATAATGGGTTAATATAGAAAACTGAAATAAAAAATGGATTAATGAAGAATAAATGCGATTTAAATAAAATAATAATCATAACAATTAAATCCAAATTATCGTCTGATTAAAAAACTTTTTATATATTGTTTTCTTAAGCCAAAAAAGAATTTTTTTTATCAATTATGATCTACTTTTGAAGATATCAGAAAGAAAAAAAAAATCGTTTGCAAATAAAAATTCAGAAAGTAATTCGAAGAAAAAAAAATGCTTAATAGATAAAAGAGAACAAAATCACACAATTCCTGGAGATGAAGATTTCTTTTCTAACCATGGAAAAAATCATTGAAAACAAAATTCTGGTAAAAAAAAAAGAAAAAGAATGTATTAGATGAGTTGAGAAGGATATGAGAAATTCGAATGTTACGAGATATGACAGTTTCTTAAATCTTTATCTCTACTATTATCATTATTTTTATTCTACAAACATTGCTTTTGTGTTTGTAATATTTTTTTTAACAACGATTTTTAAAAAAGAAAAGAAAACGAGATTTCAGGATGTTTTGGAGGAATGGTTGTTTCTTTTATTTAATAAATAAAATAAGTTTAATAAATAATTATATGAAAAGTAAAAAAAAAAAAAAAAAAAAAAAGGAATAAAGAAATATGAAATATAATTTTGGTTTTAAAACGGGCTTAATATAATACTTTTCTTTAAGAGACTTATAAAGAAGGAAAAGTTTCTAAATTAGAATTTTTTCTTTAGAATTATTTGAAGTTTTCTGGTTGTAAGTAATCTTTTATAAGAAACACAAGTTACAATAGTGGCTCGACTTGTGACTCAGTAGCAACCTTAACCTCTGATAATCATTAGTTCTGATTAGTTAAAATTAGTTATATATTTTACATTTTACATAGATTATTTTGGTTACATTTTAAATTGTATCAATAAGTGGCTTTATTGTGGAACACTGTTGCAAAAAATGAGAAGTCTTGATGGCGTTTTTGTGATGTTCAGCATCTTGCCTCGTGAGTAGGACCACCAGGTGGAGTTTTCTGGATTTTCTCCTATACGATATGGTGCCTGGCTCTGGCCTTTGGTATCACATCTTCAGGTTCGAATCCTGGAGTGGCATGGATGTTTGTCATTGGTTCGGAATCCACTTTAAACTGTAGGTCCCGTCTATTTAGGCTGCAAGATGACCTTAGAGCAATAATCCCTCTCCTATACGATATAAAAATGGGGATAATTCCCCTAAAAAGCCCTCAAGAAGGCACTGCCCTCCTTCTTCTGCGACACGGAGCCAAATCAGACTTCTATGTACGGGTAAATACAAAAACTCGTAATTTTCAAACTAAATTAAATCTAATATAAAATACTCTTATTTATAAAAATTCCATTTTTTAGAATTAAATAAAAAGACGGTTTAAATAACAAAAAATAACCAGAACAATTAGATCCAAATTATCGTTTTATTAAAAAAACTTTTTAAAAATTTTCTCTTAAACCAAAAGAATTTTTATATAATTTATGATCAACTTTTCAAAGGAATCATAAAAAAAAAAAAAATCATCTGCGAATAAAAATTCAGAAAGTAATTCGATAGAAAAAATGCTTAATAGATAAAAGACGACGAAATCCCACAAAAAGATTCCTTTGATGAAAGATTCCTTTTTGTAACCATGGAAAAAAAAGCATTGAAACGAATAAAAAATGAACGGATCAGATGAGTTGAGAAGGACATTAGAAATTCCCGAATGTTATGAGGTATGTCAGTTTCTTAAATCTTTATCTCTACTATTATTATTATTTTTATTCTACATGATTGTAAAACATTACTTTTGTGTCTCTGGTATTTTTTTGAAAACGATTTTTGAAAAGAAATGAAAACGAGATTTCAGGATGTTTTGGAGAAATGGATGTTTTTATTTTATTTAATAAATGAGATAAGTTTATTAAATAATAGAGATCAAAAGGAAAAAAAAGAAATAGTGAAATTTAATGTTGATTTTAAAATGGTCTTAATATAATACTTTCTTTAAGAGACTTATATAAAAAGGAAAAGTTTCTAAAAGGTTATATTTTTTTTTCGATAGAATTATTTTAAGTGTTTTGGTTGTAAGTAATCTTTATAAGAAAAACAAGTTACAATAGGCCGACTCGGGGCTCAGTGGCAACGTGCGCTGCTGGTGAGCATTAGGGTTGAGGTTAAGTTTGGTTATATATTTTTTTTCATTTTACATAGGTTATTTTGATTACATTTTGAATTACATCAATTCGCTGGAGTCATTGTTGTAGATACTGTTTCAACAAAAGGAGACTCGATATCGTTTGTGATGTTCAATATTTGCTCATGAGTCGGACGACCGGAATCGAGTTTTCTCGATTCCGGCCTTATGGCGGCCTGGTTGCCAAGTGTCTCTGGCCTTTGGTATCATACGTTTCAAGTTCGTCTCCTGACGGTGGCATGGATGTTTGTTATTGGTTCTGAATCTACACTCAAGAGCCAAAACATTATGACCACCTGTCAATAACGAGTTGGCCCACTTTTGGCGCGCAACACAGCTTCAACCCGCCTTGGCATGGATTAATACCACCACTTAATACCAGTTAAATACCATTTCCACCTGATCACGTGCCTTCCACGTTATCCAGGCGAGTTCATTGCAAAATGTAGGCGTGGTCATAATGTTTTGGCTCTTGAGTGTATTTTAAACTGTAGCTCCAGATCTGTTTATACATCATGCGCGCAAGATGACCGTAGAGCAACAACCCCACCCCACCTATACGATTATTAATGCGGAATAGTTCCCCTAAAAGCCCTCCCGGAAGACACTGTCTTCCTTCTTCAGCGACACGGAGCCAATTCAGTATTCTGTGTACGGGTAATTACAAAAACTCGTAATTTTCAAGTAAATTAAATCTGATTTAAAAATGTTTTCGTATAAAAACATATAAAATAAACATATTTTGTATAATGTATATTGTTTTTTTAATTTTTTGTATAAAATAAAAGGGCGATTTAAAAAAAAAAATAATAATAACAGTTAGATCAAATTATCGTTTGATTAAAAAATTTTTTTTTTTAGATATTGTTCTTTTAAAGCAACAAACTATTTTTCTTATCAATTATGATCTACTTTTTGAAGGAATCAAAAGAAAAAAAATTTTGCGAATTAAAATTCGAAAAGTATTTCGAAGAAAAAAATGCTTAATAGATAAAAAAGACTACGAAAGCCCACAATTACTGGAGCTGAAAGATTCCTTTTCTAACCATGGGAAAATCATTGAATACAAAATTTTGGAAAAAAAAAAAAAAAAAAGAATGTATTACATGAGTCGAGAAGGATATGAGAAATTCCCGAATGTGAAGAGGTATGTCAGTTCCTTAAATCTTTATCTCTACTATTATTATTATTTTTATTCTATATTCTTGTATATAACATAGCTTTTGTGTTTGTGATATATATATATATTTTTGAAAACGATGTTTAAAAAGAAATGAAAACGAGATTTCAGTATCTTTTGGAGAAAAGGTTGTTTTTATTTTATTTGATAAATAAGATAAGTTTGATAAATAATAGAGATCAAAAAAAAAAAAAGAGAAAAGAAATAGTGAAATTTAATTTTGGTTTTAAAATTGTCTTAATATAATGCTTTCTTTATGAGGCTTATAACGAGAAAAAGTTTCTAAAAGGTTCTATTTTTTTCTTCAGAATTATTTGATGTTTTCTGAATATATGTAATCTTCATAAGAAAAACAAGTTATAATATTCGATTCATGACTCGTACGCCACTGGCGAACATTAGAACTGAAGTGATAAATGGTTATATGTTTTACATTTTACATAGGTTATTTTGGTTTCATTTTGAATTGTATCAGTACCCTGGTGGCTTGTCGTAGACAGTTTATAAAACGAGTATACTGGATGGCATTTGTGATGTTCAGCATCTTTCCACGTTAGTCGGACTGTCTGGCGGGAATTTTCTGAATTTTCTCCTGTACGAAACGGTAACTTGGCGGCAGAGTGGCCTTGATACCTGACCTTTGGTATCACAGGATTCAGGTTCGAATCCTGGCTTTAGTATGGATGTTTGTTTGTGGTTAGGAATCCTCTTTAAACTGTAGGTCCTGTTCTGTTTAGCCCTCGTGTACATAAGATGACTGTAGAGAGTCAAACCAAAACTCCACCTATACGGTATGTAAATGTGGATTAGTTCCCTAAAAGCCCTCCAGGAAAGCACTGCCATCCTTCTTCAGCGACATGGAGCCAAGTCATATTTCTATGTACGAGTAAATACAAAAACTCGTAATTTTCAAGTAAATTAAATTTGATTTAAAATGCTCTTGATTCTAAAAATTCAATTTTTTAGAATTTTTTAGAATTAAATAAAAAAAGACGAATTTTTAAATAAATAAATTAGAAGATAATAATAATAATTAGATTAAAAGACTTTTTAGATACTTTTTTTCTCTTAAGCCAACAAAACATTTTTCATATCAATATTATGATCTGCTTTTTGAAGAAATCAGAAAAAAAAAAAAAATCGTTTGCTAATAAAAATTCGAAAAGTAATTCGAAGAAAAAGAATGCTTAATAGATAAAAAGAGAAAGAAATCCCACAATTACTGGAGCTGAAAGATTCCTTTTCTAACCTGGAAAAATCATTAAAAAGAAAATTCTGGTTAAAAAAAAAGAATGTATTAGATGAGTTGAGAAGGATATGAAATTCCCGAATGTTACGAGGTATGTCAGTTTCTTAAATCTTTATCTCTACTATTATTATTATTTTTATTCTACAGTCTTGTAAAACATAGCTTTTGTGTTTGTGATGTTTTTCGAAAACGATGTTTAAAAAGAAAGGGAAACGAGATTTCAGGATGTTTTGGCGAAATGGTTGTTTTTTATTTTGTTTTATTTAATAAATGCGATAAGTTTAATAAATAATAGAGATCAAAAAGGATGAAAGAAATACTGAAATTTAATTTTGGTTTTAAAATGGCCTTAATATAATATTTTCTTTCGGAGGCTTACAACATGGAAAACATTTAATTTTTACCTTTAAATTTTTGAAGTTTTCCAGTTGTAAGTAATCTTTATAAGAAAAACAAGTCATAATACCCCGACTCGTGGCTCAGTGGTAACGTTAGGCAGCTGGCATGCATAAGGACTGAGGTTACATTTGGTTATATATTTTTATATTTTACAAAGGCTATTTGTTAACATATTGAATTACACTCAAGAGCCGAAACATTATGACCACGCCTACATTTTGCAATGAACTCGCCTGGATGACATGGACGGCACGTGATCAGGTGGAAGTGGTATTTAATTGGTATTAAGTGATGGTATTAAGCCATGCCAAGGCGGGTTGAAGCTGTGTTGCGCGCCAAAGGTGGGTCAACTCGTTATTGGCAGGTGGTCATAATGTTTTGGCTCTTGAGTGTATATCTTTGCGCTGGTGGTTTATTGTAGAGACGATTTCAAAAAAGGGGAGATCATCTGGCGTTTCTGATATACAGCATTTACCTTGTTACCTCGGACTACCTGGTGGAAGTTTTCCAGGTTTTCTCGTATACGATATGTAAAAGTGAGGTAGTTTCCTTAAAAGTCCTTTCGGGAAGCAATGCCCTCCTTCTTCAGCGACATTGAGCCAATTAAGACTTTTCCCTACGCATGTTATATGGTGGGACAACAGAAGCTGCCCCTTTCCACCATCCCACCATCCACTCACGACATGTTTGTCGCGCCCTACAGGACACTGAGGATTAGACACACACACACACACACAAGTTACAATAAAATTGTAAGGTTTCGTATACTATGTAAGTTGTCAGGTTGAATTTGGTTATTTAAAAACAAAGGAATTATAAGATAGTTAAAATACTGCTAATTTCATAGAAAAGCTTATTATTGTGGTCTTTTTTTTTAAATTTTCATTTATTTATACAATATTTAATAATAGTCAAGTCTGTATAATCTTTATAAGCAAGAGCATTTAGCAATATACAATTCTATTATAGTAAGTTGATTGCTTATACAAACGTAAACTATTATTAGTGGATTGGGATATTCAGTAAGAACTCGTTATACTGTTTAATTATTTTGTTTTGACAAATTTCAACTGTTGAATTGTTTTTTAAATTTATACTTCTATGATTCTTTGTTTAAATTACATTTCATGTTCATTTATTTTTTTCTTTTAGTTTTTGGGCAAAAAGTACAGTGACGAATGTGAACAGAGTATATCGAATGACTTATATATATAAAGATAGAACTAACAAAGTTTGAGTAGAATTTAAAATGTTTCGATGGCCCCTTCTTGAAGCCGTTAAGGTTGGCGCGCAAGCAATAATTTTATATTTATTTCCAAATGAACTAATTTTTATATATAGTTCACATGCGCTAATTTTTGAGTAATTAAAATCCAAATGATAATTTAATTAAAATATAGATAATACAAAGGTAATAATTAATATAGTTATATAGGAATTTCAATTTTGGAATAAAATTAATAAAATGTTCCCATGAATACATAGATAAAAGTAGAATTTAAAATGCTATGAACCTGAAAGTGGCCCTCTTCTTGAAGCCGTTATAGGTTAGTATAACCCGACACGTTGCAGCAATAATTTTTTGAAGTAATTATATTTCCAAATGAACTACTTTTTGAGGTAAATATATGTTCACATGCGCTAATTTTTGGGGTAATTAAAGTTCCAAATGCATTAATTTAATTTTTCTCCTTAAAATTTATATGCACCTCAATACAAAGGTAATAATTATCCAAAATGTCAAATAAAATTAGAATATCTGGTAAATTAAGTGATGATTTTTTTTTCTCGAGTAATTCTGGTCATTATTAAATTTTGCGTAATTTTTTTCCATTTAAAATAGTTAATAAACGGGGTTGGAAGAGAAAGACAAAAAAAGTTTTAGTTAAAAGTTTTCTTCTTAAACTTTATATGAACCAAAGTACACAAATAAATGAACAAAACCACTACAATATTTTAATTATCATCCGAAATGTTAAATAAAATTAAAATTTTTGGTAAATTAAGTGATAATTTTTTCTTCCTGTAATTCTGGCCATTATTAAATTATGTGTTATTTCATTCATTTAAAATACTTAATAAACGGAATAGTAGGAAAAAAAAAAAATCTATTTTCAATTTTTTTTTTTTTTTTTTTTTTTTGTGAATAAATATTTAAGGGTCATTTAACTAAAAAGAATTTACATTATTATAATATAAATGGATAAAGAATGTCTTTGTTAATTTTTGTTTAAAGGAACAATGACTTCTAAAAAAATAGTTGAATTTATAGACCATTTTCATTTAATTTATAAAGTTTTCTTTGTAACTTTGACTTTATATTCTTTTCATTGTTCTAATTAATCTTCCAAGAGACGGTCAGCCACTTCACAAACTTCAAGAAGCTCTTACCTTTTTTTTTTTCCCTTTTATCTTCCTAAATCCTTTTAAGTAACCTTCAAAAACCTTGAAATATCAAAAGAAAAAGCATGAGAAAAAAATTATTCCAAAATTGAAATTCCACTTCACGTGAAGCCTTCTGAACTTTTCTTTGGGCAGTTTAAAGGGGAAATAATTTACTTTTTTTTTTTAATTTATTAATATTTTTTTTATTATTTATTTCCATTTTCTATCTTTGAATTCTTTATTATTATTTGGTTTATTTTTTTTCCAATAAAAGAAATTGAATATATTTTTTTTCTCTCAAACTTTTAACTTCGAAAACGATTTTTTTTCCCTTTCCAGCTGCCCACTGATACCGTTTTTCGTTTGGCTTTGAATTGTCGTTTGGAAATGTCTCGAATAAAAAGCAGAGGCACTTATTGAGACGTCAAAAGGGATGTTTAGAAAAGAAGGGAAAGTTTAAGTAAAGAGGGGACATCAAGAAATAATGTTTGCAATAACCCCGCTACATTTAAAAATTGCTGTGGCTTTTTTTGTAGAACTAAAATACAAAATTTTGCTATTATTTTACTACATTCAAATCTAAATGTTATTGAAAGAAAATATATTAGTTCTCATATATATGAGAACTAGGGCCTGAATGGCCGAGTGGCTAGCGCTCTGGCGCTCGGTACCACAGGTTTCTGGTTCGAGTCCCGGCGGTGCCATGGATGTTTGTAGTGGTTCGAATCCACTTTAAACCGTAGGTCCCGGTCTAATAGGATCGTAGAGCGTTGAGGGGGCATTGTTACTCCCGCGTCCGCGGCTTATCTTCAAGTTACACAAGCCCACTGGGTAATGCAAAGTGAGTAACGTCTGTGCAGCGCTTACCTTAAGGCATCCAAGACGTACGTGTCTGTTTGCCAGCTGCATTGGAAAAATATATATATGGGAACTAATATATAAAAAAATGTCTGAACGTAGTATATCTGCACTTTTTATTTTTCATATATTTTATTATAATTTATTTGTAATGGTGTATATAAAATGTCTGAATATTTATCTGAACCATTTATTTTCCATATCTATGAGAACTAATTATAATTTATTAGTAATGGTGGACATAAAAATGCCTGAACATTTATTTTTTTATATATACGATAATTAATTTAACTTTATTTGTAATGGTGGATATAAAATGAATATTTTATTTTTCATATATACAAGAACTAATTATAATTTATTTGCAATGGTGGATATAAAAATGTCTGAACATTTATCAGGACTTTTTATTTTTCATATATATATGAGAGCTAATTATAATTAATTTGTAATGGTAGATATAAAAAATGTATGAATAATTATGTAAATATTTTATTAAATATCAAATAAATTATAATTATAGCCTTTTATCTTTCTAAAACTAAGATGAACAAATGTTTCCACACTCACCCGTTGATAAACCAAAATTCATAAATGAAATATCAGATAAATTCAAGTAGGAGCATTTTTTTTTTTTGAAAATGAACGGGTGTTTTCAAATTACATCTGTTGATAAATGGAATTGATAAATATATAAAATAAATTGTAATATACACATTGTTTTTCCATATAGAAACGAAAAGACTTTTAAAGACAATAGTTGGAAGAAGCGAGATAATATAACAGTTGGGCTGACATGTTCATAGACTGACATATAGATGGCGCAACTAGTACTAAACCCATATGATTTTTAGTTAGCCTTAACCTTCAAAAGATACGTCTATAAATTTGACAGCTGTTGCACTGTTAGTATGAGAGATATAGCATTTTTAGTGAAGCAACTTTTGTTAGTTCCAAAAATGGATAAAAAGGAATTTCGTGTGTTAATAAAGCATTGTTTTTTTGGAAAAAAATACTACTGAAGCCAAAGCCTGGCTTGATAAACATTGTTGGACTTTGCACAAGGAAAATCAATCGTAGAGAAGTGGTTTGCTAAATTTAAACGGGCGAAATGAGCACCGAGGACGATGCACGCAGTGGACGCCCTAAAGAGGCTGTTACCGACGAAAACATCAACAAAGTGCACAAAATAATTTCTGATAACCGTAAAGTGAAGTTGATTGAGATAGCCGAGACCCTAAAGATATCAAAGGAACGTGTTGGACATATCGTGAATGAATATTTGGATATGCGAAAGTTCTGTTCAAAATGGGTGCCGCGCAGAGCTCACAATCGACCAAAAACAACAACGAATGGATGATTCCAAGCAGTGTTTGGAGCTGTTCAATCTTAATAAACCCGAATTTTTACGTCGATATGTGACAATGGATGAAACATGGCTCCATCATTTCACACCGGAGTGCAATCGACAGTCAGCCGAGTTGACTGCACGTGATGGACACTGAAAATGCTATAACTCACATACTAATAGCGCAACAGCTGTCAAATATATACACGTGTCTTTTGAAGGTTAGGCTAACAAAAAATCATATGGGTTTAATACTAGTAGCGCCATCTATGTATCAGCCTATGAACTTTTCAGTCCATTTGTTAGAATAATTTGCCCCATTCAGTTTTTAAAAATGCTGACACACGATAGATCATATATTAAATATCAAATAAATGGTAGTAGCTAAATTTATTTTTAAAATCGAAAAACAATTCTTTATTTCCGAACCCACATACTGACAGACCAGGATTCATAAATGATATATCAAATTTGTAATGGATACATGTTTTTCAAAATGAAACAAACATTTTTGAAGAAAACAATAGTTGGTAAACTGGGCCTATAGTGAATAAACCGTACTGTTACAAAAGTTAATTTTGTTTTCGGAAAAAAACTGATAGATATTATTTTATAAATTAAGCATCAAGTAAATTATATCGTATACAATCGTTCTCTTTGTGAAAAAACCCAGCAAAAAACAACATTTATTTACCTCAAACTTACCTGTTGACAGTTGTAAATAGAGTTTATTTGGTTCAGATTAACCGTCCATGCATCAGCAACGTTTACTGTAAAAAAGCATTGGTTTCAATGAAGGCAGTTGTGGGAGGATGTAATATTACATGGAAAAGGTAGAATATAAAAAAACCTTGTTTACAATTAAAAAAAAAGGTTTTTAAAATGATTTTAATCAGCTAAGCATTTTTATATCCACCATTACAAACAAATTATAATTAGTTTTCATATATAAAAATTAAATTTTCAAAAATAAATTTCAACTAAATTTTAGACATTTTTATATCCACTATAATAAATTAAATAAACATCGGTTCTCCTTTAGATGAAAAATAAAATGTTCAGATAATTGTTAGATATTTTACATACAGACAAATTTTTATATCATATGTATGAAAAATAAAATGTTCAGATAAATATGCAAAATTTTTACATCCGCCATTACAAGTAAATTATAATTAGTTCTTATATGTAAATAAAATGAGTTAAATGTTCAGAAATTTTTAATATCCAGCATTACAAAATGAATTATAATTAGTTCTCATACATATAAAAATAAATTTGTTCAGATAAATGTTCAGACATTTTACATCCAACATAACAAAAATAAATTATATCCACCATTTCAAATTAATTATATATGAAAAAAAAAAAAATATTCAAATAAGTGTTCAGACATATTTACATCCACCATTCCAAATACATTATAATTAGTTCTTACATATGAGAAATAAAATGTTCAGATAAATGTTCATAAATTTTTATATCCTCCAAAAATAAAAATGTGAGACATTTTTATATCCACCATTACTAATAATTTATAATTAGCTCTAATACATATTCAGATAAATATTCAGACATTTTTAAATACAGCACAAATAAATTATTTGAAAAATAAATGTGCAGATATACTATGTTCGGACGTTTTTATATATTCGTATTCATATATATGAGAACTAATAAATTTTCTTTCCAAAATCCCACTAAAGAACTTTTAGATTTGAAGAATGCTGCAAAAATAATTACTAAATATTGTATTTTAGTTTTACAAAAAATGCCACAGCAATTTTTAAATATAATCGAAGGTTGCCACAAACATTATTTCTTGCTGTCCCCTGCTATACTTAAACTTTCCTTCTTTTCTAAACACCCCTTTTGATTGCTCAATAAGTGCGTTTGCTTTTACTGGAGACATTTCCAAACGGTAATTCAATCCAAACGAAAACGGTATCAGTGGGCAGCTGAAAAAAAAACTGATTTCGAAGTTAAAAGTTTGAAAAAAAAAATATTCAAATTCTTTTATTGGAAAAAAAGAAAGATAAACCAAATAATAATAAAGAATTCAAAGATAGAAAATGGAAATAAATAATAAAAAATAATAATGAATTTAAAAAAAAAAAAAAAAGTAAATTAATTCTCCTTTAAACGGCTGAAAGAAAAGTTCAGAAGGCTTCACTTGAAGTGGTATTTCAATTTTGGAATATTTTTTTTTCGTGTAGTTTTCTTTTCTGAGATTTCAAGGTTTTGAAGGTTACTTAAAAGGATCTAGGAATATAAGTAGGAAAAAAATTTAAAAGGTAAGAGCTTCTTGAAGTTTGTGAAGTTGCTGACCTTCCCTTGGTAGATTAATTAGAACAATGAAAAGAATATAAAGTCAAAGTTACAAAGAAAACCTTTATAAATTAAATGAAAATGGTCTATAAATTCAACTTTTTTTTTTAGAACTCATTGTTCCTTTAAACAAATTAACAAAGACATTCTTTATCCTTTTATATATTATAATATAAATTTACAAAGGAAACTTTATAATTAAGTGAATGAAAATGGTTAGTTAAAGTCTATAAATTCAACTATTTTTTAGAATGTATTGTTCTTTACGCAAAAAATTGAATAAGACATTTTTTTTTCCTTTTTATAATGTAAGTTCTATTGAATTCAATAACACTAAACAATTTATCCTCCCATAAAAATAACTTTTTTTTTTTTCAAAGTTTTCTTTCAGTACCATCTCCATTTATAACCTATTTTGAATGGATGAAATAACACGTAATTTAATGATAATCGAATTATTCGAAAAAAAAAAACATCGCTTAATTTACCAGAAATTCTAATTTTATGTAACATTTCAAGTGATAATTAAAATATTGCAGTGGTTTTATCCGTCATTTATTGCGTAATGAGGTGCATATAAAGTTTATGAAGAAAATTTTAAATTAGTGCTATTGGAATATTATTACTTCATATATTCGTGCATTTATGTTGTTCAGATTAGTTAATTAATTAAAATGCTCTGACATTTGTATATACACCATTACAAATAAATTATAATTAGTTCTCATATATATGAAAAATAAAATGTTCAGATATTTTTATTTCCATCATTACGAATAAATTATAATTAGTTCTCTTATATATGAAAAATAAAATGTTCAAATAAATACTGAGACATTTATATATAATAGTTCTCATAGATGGAACTAATAAATTTTCTTTCAAAACTTAATAAAATGACTTTTAGATTTGAAGAATGCAGTAAAATAATAACAAAATTTTGTATTTTAGTTCTACAATAAAAGCACAGCAATTTTTAAATGTAACGGGGGTTGTCGTAAACATTATTTCTCGCTGTCCCCCCATTTCTTAAACTTTCCCCCTGTATTCTAAACATCCCTTTTGACAGCACGATAAGTGGCTCTGCTCTTTACTCGAGGCATTTCCAAACGATAATTCAAAGCCAAACAAAAAACGGTATCAGTGGGCAGCTGAAAAGGAAAAAAAAAAAATCGTTTTCGAAGTTAAAAGTTTGAAAGAAAAAAAAAATATTCAATTTCTTTTTATTGTAAAGGAAAGATAAACCAAATAATAATAAAGAATTCAAAGATAGAAAATGGAAATAAATAATAAAAAAATAATAATAAATTTAAAAAAACAGTAAATTATTTTCTTTTAAACTGCCCAAAGAAAAGTTCAGAAGGCTTCCAGTGAAGTGGTATTTCAATTTTGAGTAATTTTTTTTTTTCTCGTGTAGTTTTCTTTTCGAGATTTCAAGGTTTTTGAAGTTTACTTAAAAGGATTTAGGAATATAAGAGTACAAAAAATTTAAAAGATAAGAGCATCTTGAAGTTTGTGAAGTGGCTGACAATCTCTTGGTAGATTAATTAGAACAAAGAAAATAATATAAAGTCAAATTTACAAAGGAAACTTTATAATAAATTGAATGTGAATGGTTAGTTAAAGTCTATAAATTTAACTATTTTTCGGAATCCATTGTTCTTTAAAACAAATTGAATGAGGCATTCTTTATCCTTTTATAGTATAATAAAGTAAATTCCTTTTAGTTCAATGACCATAAAATATTTATGCATTAAAAAAAAAAAAATTGCAGCTTTTTGTTCAAATGTTTCTTTCCCTGCTACTTCGTTTATTAACTATTTTAAATGGAAGAGGTAACATATAATTTAATAATAACCAGAATTACTGAAGGAAAAAGAATCATCAATTAATTAAAAAAATTCTAATTTTATATGGCATTTCTTATGATAATTAAATTTTTGCAGTGGTTTTAACCAATTATTTCCTGTGTATTGAGGTACATATAAAGTTAAGAAGAAAATTTAAATTAGTGCATTTGAAGGTTTAATTTAGTACATTTGGAAGTATAATTAATATAATTATATATATATGAAAAATAAAATGTCGGATATTTTTATGTCCTCAGTTACAACAAATTATAATTAGTTCTCATATATATGAAAAATGAAATGTTCAGATAAACTTTCTTAATTATTAGAAAAGAAAGAAAAAGAATAATAGACAAAATTTAAAAAGTTACATGAACATAGAAGTAATTTCTTTAAAAATAAGGACTTTTTAGATATGAATAATGTGGCAAAATAATAACAATTTTTTATTTTAGTTCTACAAAAATGCGCAGCAATTTTTAAATCTAACATTGTGTGCCACAAACATTATTTCTCGCCGTCGCCCCTGTACTTAAATTTTCCCTTTTTTCTAAACATCCCTTTTGATGGCTCAATAAGTGCCTCTGCTTTTACTCGAGACATTTCCAAACGATAATTCAAAGCCAAACGAAAAACGGTATCAGTGGGCAGCTGAAAAGGAAAAAATCGTTTTCGGTTAAGTTTGAAAGGAAAAATATATTCAATTTCTTTTATTGGAAAAGAAAGATAAACCAAATAATAATAAAGAATTCAAAGATAGAAATTGGAAATAAATAATAAAAAAAATAATAATAAATTTTTAAAAAAGTTAATTATTTCCCTTTAAAACTGCCCAAAAGAAAAGTTCAGAAGGCTTCAATGTGAAGTGGTATTTCAATTTTTGGAACAATTTTTTTTTGTTTAGTTTTCTTTTCTGAGATTTCAAGGTTTTTGAAGGTTACTTAACAGGATTTAGTAATATAAAAGAGCAAGAAAAATTTTTTTAAAAGGTAAGAGCTTCTTGAAGTTTGTGAAGTGGCTGACTGTTTTTGGAATATTAATTAGAAGGGAAGAAAATAATATAAAGTCAAATTTACAAAAGAAAACTTTATAATGAATTGAATGAGAATGTCTAGTTAAAGTCTATAAATTCAACTATTTTTTAATCCATTGTTCTTTAAAAAAAAATGAATGAGACATTCTTTATCCTTTTATAGTATAATAAAGTAAATTCCTTTTTAGTTCAATAACCATAAAAATATTTATCCATAAAAAAAAATTGCAAAGAGCTTTTGTTCAAACATTTCTTCCCCTACCACCGCGTTTATTAACTATTTTAAATGGAAGAGATAACACATAATTTAATAATGACCAGAATTACTGGAGGAAAAAAAACATCACTTAACTTACTAAAAATTTTAATTTTATATGACATTTCGGATGATAATTAAAATATTGCAGTGGTTTTGTGCAATCATTTCTTGTGTATTGAGGTGCATAGAAAGTTTAAGAAGAAAATTTAAATTAGTGCATTGGAAAGTATATTTATGTCAAAAATCAGTGTATTTGGAAATATAATGACCTCAGAAATTAGTGCATTTGTAAGTGTAATTATTTCAAGAATTCGTTCATTTGAAATTATAATTAGTTCCAACCTTTAACATGATCTATCAACAAATTAATATTATGAAAATAAATCAAGATATTTGCAGGATGGAAGATTACAAGCTACTACCATGAGGACATGGAGGATGAGATCATTTTTCTCATGTAATTTTCTTTTCGAGATTTTAAGTTTTTGAAGGTTACTTAAAAGGATTTAGGAATATAAAAGAAAAAAAAAAATTCAAAAAGTAAAAACTTCTTGTAGTTCGTGAAGTGGTTGACAATATCTTGAAAGATTAATTAGAACAATGAAAAGAATGTAAACTCAAAGGTTACAAAGGAAATTTTTATAAATTAAATGAAAATGATCTGTAAATTCAATTATTTTTAGAACTCATTGTGACTTTAAAAAGAAAAATGGAATTAGACATTCTTCATTCTTTTATATTATAATAAAGTAAATTCTTTTAGTTAAATGACCCTAAAAAAAAAAATTGCAAAAAAAAACCCTCTTTTTCAAAATTTTCTTTTCCTACTACACCATTTCTTAATTATTTTTAAATGGAAGAAATAACACATAATTTAACAATTACCAGAATTACTCAGAAAAAAATCATCTTTAATTTACCAAAATTCTAATTTTATCTTGTCATTTCAAGTACAAATTAACATATTGCAGTGATTTTATCTCTTAATATAAATATAATATAATATCCATTTATATAATTAATTTTATCCATTATTTTTCCAGGATAGATTCAACAGAGCGGTTATTTTGTCTGATTCACAAGCCGCAATTCAGGCTATTAGTTCCACCAAGCCACCTTCATCAGAGGAAATCTCCCAGTGTCAAAATCATTTGCGGGAACTGACTTTAAAAATGAAACGGGTGGTACTTCAGTGGATACCTGGCCACTGTGGCATTTTTGGGAACGAACAAGCAGATTGTCTAGCAAAAAGAGGCTCAAAACTACTTCAAACGAGATCCTCGCCACTGTCCCTCCATTCTATAAAACTTTATATCAAACAAATCATGACTAAAAACCACAAGCTACAAATTCATGATGAGATCAAGTCAAAGCGTTGGAGAGCTGAAGATCTTTTAGCAATACCCAGCAATCCGTGACGACATGCTGTCGCCCAGTTCCTACTTCTGACTGGCCATGATTGTCTAGCAGAACATCTCCATCGCATTAAAATATTTCCGAATCCTGGCTGCCCCCTATGGGGTTCAAGTGACCCAATGAACAGAGACCACCTCCAACGATGTGCGGTACTTGACGGCGACTCGGAGACAGCGCTTTTTACTGGCGTGCGAGAGAACTCTTAAGGCAATGACTTCGGTCATCTGTGCATTTTCTGGACATTTATTCTTTTGTATTTTTTCCCTTGTTATTTTTGTTATTATTACAATTTTTATTCTTCTTGTACGTGCCTTGCTATTGGAAATAAAAAAAATTTATCCATTATTTAAATTAGTGCATTTGAGGTTTAATTTAGTTCATTTGGAAGTATAATTACCTCAAATCTTTAACATGGCATTTCAACAAATTCATATCACAAAAAAAAAAAAAAAAAAAAAAAGAAAAAAAGAAAAATACTTACTTGGAGGATGGAAGATTATAAGATATTATTATGGAATTATCATTGTATTGCCATCGAATTATTGAACACTTCATTTTAGAAGTCAAATATTATAACTGGAAGTATTTCATTTTATTTTTTGAAAGTTGGAAAAATATAAATTTAAAATCAAATATCTTTATATCGAATGGGATTAATCCTTATTTCGCTTTATGCATAAAACTTTATTGATGTTTCCTGACATCAATGTTTAAAAGTAAGGGACAATTCTTTGACCCGAAGCTGAGTCCTTATTCCCTGGTAGCTTTGCTATTAATATGCTGGTAGATTAGACAAGATGGTTAGTTTAATTAATTAACTTTGATAAAGACCTTTGTGCAATGTGATTCAAAGAAGACCAGATCGCAATATCAACTGCAAATGTAACTTCTTCACTTCATCCGCCAATGACTAAAGAACATATTAAACTGAGCACATATTGAAGCAGAGTTTAACGAGCCTTAGATACATGTGAATATTTCAATAAGAAAATAATATGGATGCACTGATCAATATTACTTTGTTTAGAGATTTTTAAACCCTGGTATATTTTCGATGAACTTATCAATTACTCATAATTACTTTATTTAAATACAAATAAATATACATATAAAAAGAGATACTACAGTTTACATATAAAGTTTACTACATTTTCATTTACGTGGCAAAGATTTATCAAAAGATGTGCTTCAAGGATTTATCACTAATCACACTGAACATGGTGATTTTTACATTATAATTATTTACATTAGGATACAATGATTTTTACATTATATGATTTTTATTTAACATTAGGATACAATGATTTTTACATTATAATTATTTACATTAGATACAATGATTTTACATTATAATTATTTACATTAGGATACAATGATTTTTACATTATAATTATTTACATTAGGATACAACGATTTTTACATTATAATTATTTACATTAGGATACAATGATTTTTACATTATAATTATTTACATTGGGATACAATGATACACATTGATTTTTACATTATAATTATTTACATTAGGATACAATGATTTTTACATTATAATTATTTACATTAGGATACAACGATTTTTACATTATAATTATTTACATTAGGATACATTTTTACCGTATTTTTAATTATAATTATGCCAAGACAACTACACAATAAATGATTTTTAAATAATTTACAAAACAATGATTTTTACATTATAATTATTTACTCAGTGCAAAACGCATTATTTTTTACTGATGGTACCAAACTCACCATTTAAATTCTAAGAGGAGAAAAACTTTTAAATTCAAGAGGAGAAAAGAAAACCCCTCCCCGTGAAAATAAAAATCCCTTACACTATGGAGCAGCTTTCCCAAACAACTTATTTTACATTTATCGAGCTTGAAAATAACTTATTTATCTCCCTTACCGAGACCTTATTTTCCAAATATTGCACTCTACTTTTCTGGAAATTTCAACAGGCGAGATCATAACCGTAAAACTATATCGTGGAAATGGGAAAAAATGGTGCTATCCTGGAATTATGAAAATTTTCAGGCGAGGGTTAATACTTTCGGAGTACAGAAAATTTTCAATTCTGGTTTAATATGTCTGGAAAAGTTGAATATGATGTTAGGAAAAAAACATCTCTTGCAAATAATTTATACACATACTACTATTTCGATATTTTTTGTTTTAAGTATTATATTTTCTTGTAATTTTTAGAAATAATATTTTATTTTTAAACTAAGTAGGTAAATGGGGTTGATGGCCGAGTGACTATCGTTCTGGTGCCCGGTGACGTAGGTTTCGGGTTTAACTCCCGGTGGTGTCATGGAATGTTTGTAGTGGTTTGGAATCCCCTTTAAAACGTAGGTCCCGGTCAAATATGACTGTTGGGTATAGAACTGACAACACTACAATTACATGTCTCGTCACGTAATCTACCAGAAGGCAGACCGCCTTGGCCCATCATGACACTGTTGTGGTGATAATGAATCCAGGCGAATAGATTTTTAGTTTTTAACTTTTTTTTTTTCTTGTAAGCTGAATTTTTACACTGAAAATTATTTCAAAATGTTTTTTTTTTTATTGCATTTTACAGAAACTAAAAGTTTCTGGCGAGTGTTGTTGGAAAGTAATTGACTCCGGGAAGAAATTGATATCATCATTGTGGCGGAGCAGTCTTATGGCGGTAGGTGGTTTTACAGGATAGGGTTGCCTATGCTCAACGTTCTACTGCCAGAGTAACACTGGGACCTACGGCTTAAAGTGGATTCCGAACCACTACAAACATCCATGGCCCCGCCGGGACTCGAACCCGAAACCTGTGGCACCGAGCGATAAAGCGTTAGTCACTCGGCTATTAGGGCTCCTAGAAATTGATATATATATAATATATATATATATATATATATATATATATATATATAATGTGTCTCTATCAATTCAGTTGAGTTGAGTTACAAATACTACACTACATCCTAACATGTATGGGAGTCCTTACACCTTATGCTTGAGATTTTGATGCACCACGAGGGGTTAATTTTATGTAAAACAAAATTTTAATTAAAAAGTGATCTACGAATTGTAGACGTAAGTACTACCATACACGATAGGATGTAGTGTAGTATTTGTTGCTCAACTTAATTGAGCAAAACGCTCCTATAATTTTTATTCACAACATCAATTTTCCTTTTGTTTGAAAACAGCGATTATAATTTTTTCAAACATAGTTTCTTTTTTTTTTTTTTTTTCAAAATTATTAATTTTAAAAATATTAATTTTATATTTTTAAACGCCCAGCTTCTAACAAAAATATGTAGATCACAAGTTTTTAATTAAAAAATTTGTTTGAGTTAAAATTAACCGCCTGGTGGCGCATCAATTTAATTGAAGCAATTCAACCCAAGTTCAATTCCCATTCGTGGAGTGCATTCAGGTCACTGCTTAGAAAACAAAAGTTAGATTGTTCGCTATGATATGAGAATATCCTTTATCCAATATAACTAGCTTAGGAAAGATCTCTTCCATAATATACATAAATTTGGACCATTTCATATGTAAATCCTAAATTTTATTATACTTTAAAATTTTAAATAGAGAATAAGGGTAAAAGAGAGTTTGTAACCATGCTTCCTCTTATCCACTGACAAGAATTTCTTCCTTTGGCTTTCAGGAAAAATGGTCAGTAGACCTGAGACTCTCACCCGAATGGAAAGCAGAGCTCGACCACTCGCTTTTGTTCAGTTTACAATCTATCAACACGAGAGGAAATATTTCTGAGCAAATCTGCTAATTAGTTGACCCACAGACTCTCACCCGGAGATTAAAGACCTTTCGGGCAACCTGTACGTACCTGAGTATCGAGTTTTTGGCTTAGAAATGGAGTTATTTCCCGAACTTATAATTATTTGTCTTAAAATGCGTCATATAATGTGTATCTAATTGTTTGTGCGGGATGTTTGTGCGTGTGTCAATAAAGCTGGGAGTTCTCCAGCATGCACCTCAAGTATTTCAACCTAACAACGCCCAGTTACCCAGTATACTACCCCCATATATACAGAAGTTTTAAAAATATATATAATCAAGCAAAAGAATGCTATAAATTTTATTCTTAAATTATTTTTAATAATTTCATTTTTAATGTTTTTTTTTTTAATATGTGTGCAACAATAGTGCTCAAGTTAGAAAAAATGGAATAATATTTAATTAATCAGAGAAAATATGACACAATTTTCAATTTTGAAAGTAAATATAGAATCATGAAAAAAGAAAGTAAATATGTCGAAATCATTCGGATTAAAAAATAACAACTGCACGAATTTATTGTTAAAATGTAGTTTAAAAATTTTGTATATACTTGGGAGAAACGACTTTTCTGTAGGCTTACAAATTTTTAAATTATGATTTTTGAATTTAATAGTAGATTTTTAAAATAACCTTGCATTAAATAAAATTGCTCAAGCTATGATTTAATTTTAAGAATTCGTCAGCTGGTTTTAAATGAAAAACAATTGATGCTTTTGAAATAAATATCAGCGAAATGAATCCTTTGAGTAATATTTTTAAAATAATGTAGTCAGCTAAAATGAAAAACAAAAGTTCATTGTGGTTTCGTAAATCTTTTCTCGAATTCTTCAGATTTATGTATACGAATATGAAAATAAACATTTTTATTTTACGGAAACACAGAGAAAAGTCGAAAATTACACATATATCCAACCATTCCTTTTGAGATTTTAACAATCCCCCATCTTTTCAAAACATCCTTTTTAACGTTCCACTGAGCATGTTCTCGTCAGACGAGAATTGAAGTTCAAATGAAAACAATGTATCTGGCAACAGTAAAGAAGATTTGAAAGTCAAGATTTTATAAGAAAATAGTAGTTTGCTTCTGTTGTTATATATATATGAATTAAAAAATAATAAATAAGTTAATTTCAAAAAGAGGTATTGTAAATAATAAAATTAAAAAAAAATTCTTTTTGAAATCCTCTGAATTATTTTCTTCAAAGAACTTATTTAAAAAAAGAGGTTTTTCTTTTTTGGAATGTACTTCTTTTACAGAGGACTTTTTGAGATTTGAAAAACCGCAGGGTAAAGGTTTCTTTTCAAGGTTGGTGCTTGCAGTTTAAGTATAAGTGCTCTTGAGTTTTGTAAAGTGGTGGAAAAATTAAAAAAATAAATACTTCATTAAATTTGTCACAGTTTTTTACTTAAGTGAACAATGAGTTTTTAGGAAATTTCTTTTTAAGAAAGGAAATCATAATAAACGTTAATGAACGCATTATTTTTTTATATATGAAAAACATTGATATTATGATGTGCAAATAAACAAATAAATAATATTTTACATTGTGCTGTATATGTGATAAAAAATTACCTATTTTTTTAGACCGATTCATTTGTGCAGTCTAACAAACATTTGAAATATTACTGCTAATGAAATGTGTTTTTGTACTGACAAATACCCAAATGTGAATTAAAATTTAAAAAAATTTAAATTAAAAAATTAATATAAATAATTCATTTAGTATTTTAAAATTTAAAATTTTTTTTTTAAATAGTTTTTCTGATATAGACGGGTTTTAGAGCATGGGGATCTTTGTCCGATTCTGAAAACTGACCTTGAACCAAAAGAATTCTCGTCAGTGAGCTGTGATGGCTATGAATATGATGACAATGGATGGCAATGTATTATGATGTTATTGAATTTTATGGAATCTTTTAAAATGACCCTGCAATAAATAAAGTAAATAAAAATCCTCGAGCTATGATTAAATTTCATGAATTAGTCAGCTTGATTTCAAAATGAAGAAAATTCTATGCTTTTAAAATAAATATCGTAGAAGTTGAGAAGTTAGTCTTGAGAAATATTTTTTAAAATAATGTAAGCAGACGAAATGAGAAACAAAATTCAACAATTCATTGTGGTTCGTAAATCTTTTTTCGAATTCTGCTGGATTTACATTATTATCGAATACGAAAATAAACTTTTTTTATTTTAAGAAAAATACAGAGAAAGTCGAAAATTACCCATATATCCAACCATTTCTTTTGGGATTGTTAAAATCTCTAAAGGAATGGTTGATATTTCTTTCTTTTCTTTTCTTTTCATCTTTTCTTTCCATCTTTTCAAAACATCCTTTTAACGTTCACTGAGCATGTTCTCGTCAGACGAGAATTGAAGTTCAAATGGAAACATGTATCTGGCAACAGTAAAGAAGATTTGAAAGTCAATATTTTATAAGAAAATAGTAGTTTGTTTCCGTTGTTATATATATGTATATAAATATATAAATTAAAAAGCAATAATAAATAAGTTAAATTCGAAACAAGGCATGGTAAATAAAAAAAAAATAGCTTCTTTTGAAATCCTCTGAATAATTTCCTCAAAAACCTCACTTAAAAAGAGGTTTTCTTTTTTTTGAATGTACTTCTTTTACAGAGGACTTTTGAGATTTGAAAACCGCAGGGTAAGATTTCTTTTCAAGGTTGGTGCTTGCAATTTAAGTATAAGTGCTCTTGAGTTTTGTAAAGAGGTGAAAAACTTAAAAAGGTTTATTAATATTGTCATATTTTTTTTAATTAAGTGAACAATGTGTTCTTTGTAAATAACTTGTTAAGGAAAGGAAATACTAATAAACGTTAAAACTCCAACTTTCATTACTTTTTTAAATATATTTTTTTTTTCTAATGCAGCTGGCAAATAGACCGTGATCTTTCGCCATAACATGCGCCGATGTTACTCACTTTGCATTACCCGGGGGCGCGTGTAACTTGATGGTAAGCCACGGAGTAACAATGCCCTCCACAGCGCTCTACGATCCTATTAGGACCGGGATGTAATTAAAAGGTGGATTCCGAACCACTACAACACCTATGGGCAAAGCCGGGATTTGAGCCCGGTACCTGTGGTATCGAATGCCAGAGGCTAGCCATTCGGCCATCAGGCCCCACTTTTTTAAATATAAAAAATATTTGATATTATGCTATACAAATAAACAAATGAATAAGATTTTGTAATGTGCTGTGTATAATAAAATATTACTTCTTTTGAGGAATAATTCATTTGAGTAATCAAACTAAAATTTGATTTTTTTATTGCGAATGAAATTTTTGTATGTCAAAAATGCACAAATGTGAATTAAAATTTAAGAAAAATACTTAAAAAGTTAAAAAATAACATATTTAATATTTTAAATTTAAAGTTACAATAATATTTTTAATAGTTGGTTTTCTGATATAGTCGTGTTTTCGATCATTTTGGATTTGTGTTCGATTCTGAAAAATTATCTGCACACAGAAAACTTTCGTCTAACCCGGGCAATGATGGTTATGAGATATGGGCTATGATAAATAAGTAGGCTGCTTCCGTCATACTCGTGTTGGGTTTCGAAGGATGTCCCTAACATTTAGGACCATTCTTGAGAAAATTTCTCCTAAATTATGGTTGCAGAAGGTAAGTGTAATGTAATAATACATAGTTAGGGCATAATAGGTGAATTTTCTGATGTAGTCGGGTTTCAGACCATGGGGATCTGTTTTAGATTCTAAGCTCGTTAACTATTGTATGTGTCTGGTATTTATGTATAAATACAGCTGTGCGTCTTCCACGCTATGCGTCAAGTATCAGAACCCAATCACATCTTTTTACACTCCTGTCCTAAAATTAAGGAAAATGAAGTTCATACAAAGAAAGAGACAGAAGCAAAACAAATTTGACTTATTTGTAAAGTCTATTTATTAAACAAAAGGTAAAGAGCAAAAAAGATGCTATATGTTTGACATAATTATAAAAAATTGCGATTTTTACACCCTGGAGCAAATTTCAAAAAGAACCTATTTACAAAACCAGTATAACATGGTTAGTATTATGATTAATATGAAGTATGTCCCTGGACGATGCAATACAGGCCTTACAACGCCTAGTCATGCTGAGTATCAAATTATCAATCTGATCTTGGGGAATATTACACCACTCATCCAGCAATGCCCTCCGAAGTTCCTGTTGACAGGTGGGAGGGGGGTTGAATTTTGCAATTCGTCGGCCAAGCATATCCCACACATGCTTTAATTAAAATTCATGTCCGGTGAGTATGCTGGAAAATCCATATGGGTGATTTCCTCCAATTGAAGGCATTCGTCTACAATGTTTCACCCGGAGAGGACGGGCGTTGTCATCCACAAACAGAACTTCAGCATCCATGGCGCCCCGAAAAAAGCGTACATATTGTTCCAGAATGACATCCCGATAGATGTGGCCTGTCATCGTTACACTCTGAACATGCAGGTCAGTTCTGGAACCAAGAATAATTCCTCCCAAATAAGATATCCTGCACCACCGTAACGGTGTTCTCTAGGTGGTAACAGTGGTACCTGGCGCTCTCCATATGAAAGTCCGGCGAGAATCTCAAACTAAACCTGGACTCGTCGGAAAACATCACACAAGACCACTGTAGTTGTGTAACAATGCATGCTCTCTACTCCAGGTTAATCGCAGGCGACAGTGAGTTGCGGTGGGGAATACATCTGACAGGCCTAAAATATAGGCCAAATTTCATTTTTAAAGCCTCTGTACACATGTCTGCTTGAAACTGCTACCAGTAGCTGAAGAGAGCTGACGAGACAGGTCTGATGCTGTGCTCAATCTTTTTCTTGATTTTTGGCAGTAGCTGCTAAATACCGGTCAAAATCATTCGGCGTTAAAAAGGGCGAAATGCCTCATTGCACATTACCATCATCTTGGAATCGTTGGCAAAGCCTGAGATGACACTCTGGGCGATTCCATGTTCCTCGGATATTTCCAGCTGGGTACGTCTTAAACATTCCAGTCGTCCGATAATTCTACCACGTAAAAAATCAACCAAATGCTTCCTTTTGTGCCATAACTATGCGGTTATTGCAATGAAAGGCTTTAAAGCGCTTGTGAACAATTTCACTTCTTTAAAAAGCCACCATTCCTTATATACCCTCTCTCTTACGCTCTCGTCATTTGTGACGTACTATCCACGCCATTTGGTGGTTTCCTGTAATTTGCATATTCTTCTTCAAGATGTGTGTGATAATTCTACAGGTGAAATTTTTATTTAGAGTTCAATTTCTGTGTGATTCTGAATTATCCTTAATTTATGGACATGAGTGTATAATCTGGTTGACCAACCCGCACAATACAAATTTAAAAAATATACGTGATCAAACAAAACACTGTTTTAAATCTTATTCTTAAAATGTTTTTTTAAAAATTTCACTTTTAATGTTTTATTTTTAAGTATGTGTGCAATAAATATTTTAGTGTTAGAAAAAAAAATTTGAATAATGTTCAGTTATTCAGTGAAAAAACATAAAATGATCTTCACTTTTCAATGTGGTTCTACTGAAACTGGCAATACAGAGACAGTTAATATTTATGCCATAAACAAGGACTGCACTACTCTTATTCATTTAGCACTACCCGGCGGGCACGTGTAGCTTGCAGATATGCTACGCACCGGACCCTACGGACTGAAAAACTGAGTGTTCGAAAAACTAGAAACATCCATACCATCGCCCGGTAATCGTACCAGAAACCTGCGGTATCGAGACCCTAATTTTGAATGTAAATTTTTTTTCTTTCTAATACAGCTGGCAAACACAGACAGCTTGGTCTTGGATGCCTGAAGGCAAGCGCTGCACAGACGTACTCACTTTGCAATACCCAGGGGCGCGTGTAATTTGAAGATACTGACGCGGAGTAACAATGCCCCCGCAAAGCTCTACGATCCTATTAGACCGGGACCTACGATTTAAAGTGGATTCGAAAACTACACACATCCAAGGCACCGCAGGGACTTGAACCCGAAACCTGGGGTACCGAGCGCCAGAGCGCTTGCCACTCGGCCATTCAGTCCCCCCTTGAATGTAAATATACAGTTATACGAAAAGAAAGCCACGAAAAAAGAAAATCGCAAAGTTTTAAAAAATGACAATTAACAATGGCGAGTATTAAAGTGTAGCGAGAATTTTGTATATATTTGAGGGAAGAAAAAATCTGTCGTTTTACGAATTTTTAAATTATTTGATTAATGAATTTTATCGCAGACTTTTGAAATAACCCTGTTTTAAATTAAGTAAATAAATATCCTCGAGCTCTGATTTAATTTCACGAATTCATCAGCTTGGTTTCAAATGAAGAACAATTCGATGCATTTAAAAATATATCATAGAAGTGAATCTCTTGAGAAATATTTTTAAAAAAATGATGCCAGCAGCGGAAATGAGAAACAAAAATCCTCAAATCATTGCGGTTTCGTAAATTTTTTCGAATTCTTCTGGATTTAAATTATTATCGAATACGAAAATAAACTTTTTTTTATTTTATGAAATACATTGAAAAGTCGAAAATTACACATCAATCCACCCATTCCTTTTGAGATTTTAACAATCCCCCATCTTTTTCAAAAGCATCCTTTTTAACGGTCCACTGAGTCCATGTTCTCTTCAGACGATAGCTGAAGTTCAAATGAAAACAATGCATCTGGCAACAGTAAAAAGATTTGAAAGTCAACATTTTATAAGAAAATAGTAGTTTGTTTCTGTTGTTATATATATATAAATTAAAGAAATAATAAATAAGTTAAATTCAAAAGAGGCATGGTAAATAATCAAAAAAAATAAGTAGATTTTTTGAAATCCTCTGAATATTTTCATCAAAAACTCATTTAAAAAAAGGTTTTCTTTTGGAATATATTTCTTTTCAGAGGACTTTCTGAGATTTCGAAAAACCGCAGGGTAAGATTTCTTTTCAAGGTTGGTGCTTGCAATTTAAGTATAAGTGCTCTTGAGTTTTGTAAAGTGGGAAAAAAAAAAAAATAAAAATGTTTATTAATTTTGTCATATTTTTTTTAATTAAGTGAACAATGTGTTCTTTGTAAATACCTTGTTAAGGAAAGGAAATCCTAATAAACGTTAAAAATTCAAAATCTTATTATTTTTATGTAAAAAAAAATCTATATTGTGTTGTACAAATAAACAGATGAATAAGTTTTTACAACATGCTGTATATAATAAAAATTACCTGTTTTTGAAGCATAATTCATTGAATAATCTAAAAAAAAATAAAATTTAATTGCGATTGAAATATGTCTTGTATTCCCAAAATGCACAAATATGAATTAAAATTTAAAAAAATAAATAAATAAAACTAAAAAATAATATAAATAAATATTTAATATTTTTAAATTTAAAGTTAAAATAATATTTTTAAATAGTTGCTTTTTTCTGATATAGTTGTGTTTCAGAACATGGGGATCTGTGTCCGATTCTGAAAAATAATCTCAACAGAAGGTTTTCTCGTCTATGAGCAATGATGGCTCTGGGCTATGATAAATACGTGAGCTCCTTTCGTCCTACTACTGCTGGGTTTTCGAAGGATCACCCTAACATTTAAAACCATCCTTTAGAACAGGGGTCTCCAAACTACGGCCCGCGGGCTAACTACGGCCCGGCGGATTCTATCCGGCCCGCGGATAAATTTTAATGTTTGCCGATTCGAGGAAAATTAATAGAAATATATATTTATACATCATATATCCATCTCCTTTTCTACTTTGATTAAATATTCGTTTTTTTCTTCCTTTTTCAAAGGACTGATGATATTTTTACTTTCTCTATTTTTGTTCTACAAAACCTAAATCGACGGAAAGCACAGAGGAGCTTTCAATCGGAAAGGATTTGCAAAGTTGAATTGATTGAGTTACATTCTAACAATAATCTCAAGCAGTTGTTTCTAAATATGGCAAAGTTAGAGTTTTACAAATCGATATCGCAAGTAGGTTTCCCAAATTCAATATCTCGCGTCAGAAAATCAGTGCTGTGTTTGCTTCATCTGATATATGTGAACAAGTGTTTTCAACTATGAATCTTGGAAAAGAATTATTTCAGAAGTAGACTGACAGATGAGTATTTGCGATTCCTTATAGTCTTCTTTTGAGGTTCTCACTTCGAACCTCACTATTAGGAACTTTGAAAAAAATGAAATCTAGATTTCATTCTGTTCATCAACATATTTAAAATGTAATACTTGCATATTGATTTTTAAAATTTTAGAAAAATGTATCTTGGCCAGCCAAACTTTTTTTTTCAATTTTTGGCCCGCGGGCCGTAGTTTATGCTTTCACCCCTGCTTTAGATGGTTCCTCCCAAATTGCTGTTGCAGAATGTGGGTGCAATGTAATAATACGTAGTAGGACATTATAGTTGATTTTTTCATATATGATCGGTTTTTCAGAACATGGAGATCTGTTTTCGATTGTCTGGTATTTGTGTCTGTATAAATAAAAAGCTGTGCGTTTTCAAGCTATGCCTCAAGTATCTCAGGACCCAATCACATCCAGTTACAATCTGGTTTTCTAACCTGCACACTACAAGTTCAAAAAAAAAGTATATGGCTCTTATAGAGGCTTATGTGGCTCTTAATAGGACCGAATGGCTGAGTGGCTAGTGCTCTGTCACTAGGTACGCAGGTTTAGGGTTCGAGTCTCGGCAGTGCCAAGGATGTTTGTAGTAGTTCGGAATCCAATTTAAACCGTAGGTCCCGGTCGGACATGCGCATTGCGAGGGTATTGTTACTCCGCGTCCGTAACTTATCTTCAAGATACACGCAACTCCTGGGTAGTGCTGAGTGAGTGACGTCGGTGCATCAAATACCTTAAGACATCCAAGACAATTGTCTTAACTGTTTTCCAGCTGCATTAGAACAATATACATATATATATATATCATCTACCAAAACAATCTTATTCTTAAAATGTTTTTAAAAATTTCCTTTTTTTAATATTTTGTTTTTAAGTATTTGTGCAACAATTTTGCTAAAATTAAAAAAAAAAAAAAATTAGGCATAATTCTAGTTAATCAGAGGAAAATATAACACAATTTTTCAAATTTGAATGTAAAAATAAGAATCATAAATAAAGAAAACGTGGACATCAAAATCGCAATGATTAAAAAATAGAAATTGCATAAATTTATTGTTAAAATGTAGCGGAAGAATTTTGTGTAGAATTAGGGAAAATAATTTTTGTGTAGACTTACGAATTTTTAAATTATGTTGTTGTTGTATTATATGGTAGACTTTTAAAATAACCCTGCATTAAATAAAATTGTTCGAGCTATGATTTAATTACATGAATTCGTCAGCTGGTTGTAAATGGAAAACAATTGGTGCTTTTGAAATAAATAATATAGTAGCGAATCTCTTGAGAAATATTTTTTAAATAATGTAAGCAGCCCAATTGAGAAACAAAATTCGCAAATCCATTGCGGTTTCGTAAATCTTTTGTCGAATTCTTCCAGATTTAAATTATCATCGAATACGAAAATAAACATTTTTATTTTATGAAAATACAGAGAAAAGTCGAAAATTACACATCAATCCACCCATTCCTTTTCAGATTTTAACAATCCCCATCTTTTTCTAAGCATCCTTTTTAACGGTCCACTGAGAATGTTCTCTTCAGACGATAGCTGAAGTACAAATGAAAACAATGCATCTGGCAACAGTAAAAAAAGATTTGAAAATCAACATTTTTATAAGAAAACAGTAGTTTGTTTCTGTTGTTATATATATATATAAATTAAAGAAATAATAAATAAGTTAAATTGAAAAGAGGCATGGTAAATAATCAAAAAAATAAGTAGATTCTTTTGAAATCCTCTGAATATTTTCATCAAAAAACTCATTTATTTAAAAGGTTTTTTTTGGAATATATTTCTTTTAAAGAGGATTTTCTGAGATTTGAAAAACCGCATTGTAAGATTTCTTTTCATCATTTGTGCTTGCGATTTAAGTATAAGTGCTCTTGAGTTTTGTAAAGTGGTGGAAAATGTTTTTGAAATAATAAAAACTTTATTAAATTTGTCACTTTTTTTAATTAGTGAACAATAGTTCTTCTAAATTCCTTGTTAAGGAAAGAAAATTTTAGTAAATTTTAATGAACGTAATTATTTTTTTTAAATAAAAAAAAATGATATCATGATGTACAAATAAAAAAATGAATAATATTTTTGCATTTTGCTGTATATGTGATAAAAAATTACCTCATTTTTAGGCATGATTCATTTGTGCAATCTAACATAAAGGGAATATTATTTCTAATGAAATGTGTTTTGTAGGACCAAATGTCGAATGATTTCCAGCCAAATGTTGTAAATTAAAATTAAAAAAAAAAAAAAATAAAATGGAAAGATTGATATAAATAATTCATTTAGTATTTTAAATTTAAATTTTTTTTTAAATAGTTGATTTTTCTGATATGTTTAAAGGTTTCAGAACACGTGGATCTATGTCCGATTCTGAAAACTGAACTTGAAGCGAAAAATTTCTCGTCTAAGTGCCATGATGAATATAGACTATGATAAATACGTAAGCTCCTTCCGTCATACTCCAGCTAGATTTGTGAAGTAGGATCTAATTTAAGAACTCTCCTTGAGAAAGTTCCTCACAAATTGCGGTGGTAAAAAGTGGGTGCAATGTAATAATACATAGTAGGACATAATAATTGATTTTCTGATATGTATAAAGGGTTTCAGAACATGTGGATCTATGTCCGATTCTGAAAAATTAACCTTGAACCGAAAGCTTTCTCGTCTATGGGCCATGGTGGCTATAGACTATGATAAATACGTAAGCTCCTTCCGTCATACTTCAGCTAGATTTGTGAAGTAGGATTCTAACCCTTAGAACTCTCCTTGTGAAAGTTCCTCTCAAATTGCGGTGGTAGAAAATGGGTGCAATGTAGTAATACATAGTAGGACATAATAATTGATTTTCTGATATGTATAAAGGGTTTCAGAACATGTGGATCTATGTCCGATTCTGAAAAATTAATCTTGAACCGAAAACTTTCTCGTCTATGTGCCATAATGACTATAGACTATGATAAATACGTAAGCTCCTTCCGTCATACTCCAGCTAGATTTGTGAAATAGGATCTAACCCTTAGAACTCTCCTTGAGAATGTTCCTCACAAATTGCGGTGGTAGAAAGTGGGTGCAATGTAGTAATACATAGTTTGACATAATAATTGATTTTTCTGATATGTATAAAGAGTTTCAGAGCATGTGGATCTATGTCCGATTCTGAAAACTGAACTTGAACCGAAAGCTTTCTCGTTTATGGGCCATGGTGGCTATAGACTATGATAAATACGTAAGCTCCTTCCGTCATACTCCAGCTAGATTTGTGAAAGTAGGATCCTAACCCTTAGAACTCTCCTTGAGAAAGTTCCTCAAAAATTGTGGTGGTAGAAAGTGGGTGTAATGTAGTAATACATAGTAGGACATAATAATTTATATTTCTGATATGTATAAATGGTTTCAGAACATGTGGATCTACGTCCAATTCTAAAAAATAATCTTGAACCGAAAGCTTTCTCGTCTATGGGCCATGGTGGCTATAGACTTTATAAATACGTAGGCTTCTTTCGCCATACTCCAGCTAGATTTGTGAAATAGGATCCTAACCCTTAGAACTCTCCTTGTGAAAGTTCCTCACAAATTGCGGTGGTAGAAAGTGGGTGCAATGTAGTAATGCATAGTTGGACATATTAATTGATTTTCTGATATGTAGAAAGGGTTTCAGAACATGTGGATCTACGTCCGATTCTGAAAAATAACCTTGAACAGAAAGCTTTCTCGTCTATGGGCCATAATGGCTATAAACTTTGATAAATACGTAGGCTTCTTCTTCCATACTCCAGCTAGATTTGTGAAATAGGATCCTAACCCTTAGAACTCTCCTTGTGAAAGTTCCTCACAAATTGCGGTGGTAGAAAGTGGGTGCAATGTAGTAATACATAGTAGGACATAATAATTGATATTTCTGATATGTATAAAGGGTTTCAGAACATGTGGATCTACGTCCCATTCTGAAAACTGAACTTGAAGCGAAAACTTTCTCGTTTATGGGTCATGATGGTTATGATATTGATGACTATGGACCATGATAAATAAATAGGTTCGTTTCGTAATACTCCCGCTGGGTTTGGGAAGGAGGACCCTAACCCTTAAAGTCCTCCTTCAGAAAGTACTTCACAAAGTACGATTTCAGAATATGGGTACAATGTGGTAGGACCTTATCATGAACCTAGATAAGGCTGAATTAGCTTCATCTGTTCCTTTTTAACTACGAAAAACATCTGGCCAAAGTGCCCACCATTCGTAAACAATAACCTTTCAATTTTAGTCTATTTGATAAACCACTCAAGTGCCTACAATGTTTGCCTTTACTTACAATTGATGTAACTCAATGGTTTCCGAAGTTTGTTTATCCTACCACTCTCTTTGAAAAGGACATCCTCAGGAAATTTGCCTTCGTTAAGCAAACAAATCTTCTTCTTCATTGGAGCAACAATGGTGGCCAAGGCCATCTGAGTACTGGCAGATTTCTAGGCAGGAGATGCTTTATTTTTACGGGGCAGAGAAAAAGTTGTATGAAATATAATGAAAGAAATGTTATTAAAAACTTCCTTACAATAGTCAATAATCCAAAATAAAAAAGTATAAATCAGATTTTCAGATTTTTACACAAGAAATAAAAAAAATGTATAAATAGTTTTTTTTTTTTTTTTTTTTTTATTTTCTTATCTTCTTTTCATTATTCATGCTTTCACCAACCCTTATTTTTATTAAATGCCTCCTCCCCAAATGCATCCTATGATTTTATTGTCCCCAAACAGAAATCTTGCCTTCCGATTTAAACATTTTGAATTCGCTCTCTTTAGTAAATAATAGTTTTTTTCCATTTAGAAAATTCTTGTTTCCATTCTTCTTTACGAATTTAAGTATTGCAGTTTGATTTATTATACTTATGAATGACTTTTGTATTTTTTTTTTTTTTTTTTTAGACTATCATTGAGATTTCTTTTAAGGAGCATATTTCTTGTTGATGACTGACTGGCTTCCTCCCGTTTTCATTTCGTCAACAATAGCTGTTTCAGATTTGCTTTTAAGCATTATTATTGGTATTAAATTAGCTATTATTATATGGCCGAGTGGCTAGCGCTCTGGCACTCGGTACCACAGGTATCGGGTTCGAATCCCGGCCGGTGCCATGGGTGTTTTTAGTGGTTCGGAATCAACTTTAAACAGTAGGTCCCGGTCCTAATAGGATCGTAGAGCGTTGCGGGGGCGTTGTTACTCCGCGTCCGTGGCTTATCTTCAAGTTCCACGCACCTCCTGGATAATGCAAAGTGAGTAACGTCTGTGCAGCGCTTGCCTTAATGCATCCAAGACCAAGCTCTCTAAGTGTTTGCCAGCTGCATTAGAAAGAAAAAAAAAATTAGCTATTATGTCGTTAACCATGGAATTACTTCTATTGGCAATCTGCAATATTTCTCACACAGATTTTACATCTTCAGCATGTTACTAACCAATTCCTTTAATTTAATGATTCCTTTGACTTGGCATTTTTATTCAACTAATGATTATTTCTACAATATATTAAGAAGTAAGACTATTGGAAAATGTTCTTGAATATCTATAACGTTTACGTAACGTGATGAAACTGACTGTAACCATTTGCACTTAATGACCAGATATCCGAGTTTGGCTCGCAAATACTTTCTTCTACAATTTTATTTTCATAGCTAAAGTTTTCATTGGGTTCTGATGGCTGAGTGACAAGCGCTCTTGCGTTAAGTGCTGGAGGTTTCGTGTTCCCAAGTCCCGGTAGTGCCTTGGATGTTTGTAGTAGTTCGGAATCCACTTTAAAATACATGTCCCTGTCTAATATGAGTGTTGGGCTTAAGGCTGACGATCCTATCAAGTAAAAAGGAAAACATCTCCTGTCTCGCAATCTGCCAGTGGGTAGACAGTCTTGGCCAACCAAGGGTCTCTCATGCCATTGAAGAAGAAAAAGTTTTCATTATAACACATGAATCAACTCCATTTGATCTTCTTCTAGAAATGCAATAAATTCACTGTTATAAATCATTTTTCATGTTTTTGTAATTCCCTTTAGTTAAAATATTTTGTCATTACAAGTTTGTTTCCTTTGATGTCCGAGTTTGTCAAGAAACTGATGAGACTTGGTAGATAATTTCGAATTCGTCGATAGAAGAGGTTATGATTAATTCTTGGCAGTTTAATTAAGGTAAATTGCACAAACCATGACTTCTGTCAAGTTATAATGAATATTATGTATGCGTATTACAATAAAATTGTGATGGCCCAGGGATCCCAATAATCAATCCGTGTGATGACACAAGGATCACAATAATCAATATTTGGGATGACCCAGGGATCACAATAATCAATATTTGTGATGACACAAAGATCACAATAATGAATATTTGTGATGACCCAGGGATGGCAATAATCAATATTTGTGATTACCCAGGAATCACAATAATCAATACTTGTGATGACACAAGGATCACAATAATCAATATTTGTGATGACCCAGGGATCACAATAATCAATACTTGTGATGACACAAGGGTCACAATAATCAATATTTGTGATGACCCAGGGATCACAATAATCAATACTTGTGATGACCCAGGGATCACAATAATCAATACTTGATGATGACACAATAATCAATACTTGTGATGACCCAGGGATCACAATAATCAATACTTGTGATGACCCAGGGATCGCAATAATCAATACTTGTGATGACCCAGGGATGATTGTGATATTGTGACAATAATCAATACTTGTGATGACCCAGGTATCACAATAATCAATACTTGTGATGACCCAGGGATCACAATAATCAATACTTGTGATGACCCAGGGATTCACAATAATCAATACTTGTGATGACACAATAATCAATACTTGTGATGACCCAGGGATCACAATAATCAATACTGGTGATGACCCAGGGATCACAATAATCAATACTTGGATGACCCAGGGATCACAATAATGAATACTTGTGATAACCCAGGAATCACAATAATCAATACTTGTGATGATCAATATAGGGCAAAATGTATTACAATGATGGCGCTGGGGCATCATAAGTTTGTGCAACTCTGAACTAAGGGCACTGAAAAATATTAGACGAATGTCAGCTTTGACATTTTCGAAATGGATGCTATGATGTTTTCTTGGTTTCCCAATAAATAACATACATATTATGCCATATATTTTTGCTTTACCATGTGATAGATGTGATCCAAGTTTAAGCAAACACTAGCTATAAATGTCATTAGTAATTAATCTACAAATGCGCTTCGAAATTAAAAAAATGGAATAAAAATAATTGGTAACAACATTAAGTAATTAATAGAATATCATTTCAGCATATATTAACCTCATAATAATGAATATTCAAGCCAGCCATAGATCCTCTTACATTTACGTAATATGACGAAAAGATATCAAATCTAAGATGTCAGATATGCTACAGTAATGTGTGATATCAGCTGTCAGGATGTCATATCCAGTGAAGGTCATGATTTCTATTGCGAGAATGGGTGGAATATACTACCATTATATTTAATTTCCGACTAATGGGTATGAATGGTAATGGATATAATTGAAGAGACATTACGTCATTTAATTTGGAATATCTTGCTCATGTAATAGATTCTGTAAATATATCATAAATAATTACTTACATTAAAATAGATTGACTAGTCATTAAATATTTTTTAAGTTCCTTAATTATGACCTTAATTATCATATTAAATATTTCAACAATATTATTTGATATTTAATACTTTAAATGCCTTTCAAATACAAATTTTGAAATATATTAATTTAAAATTTCTGTGTTGAAATTGAAAGTTGGATAGACATAACAAAATGAAGTATATTGTTTAGATTGTATATATATATATATATATATATACCTGTGTATATATACCTACAGTTTATCAGTGATTTCTGAACCACTCACAAACATCCGTACCACCGCCAGTATCCAAACTTGAAGCCTGTGATAAAATCAACTTTAAACATTAGGTTTCAATCTAATATGAATAAATTAAGGATAATGAAGTTCAGGGCTGACAACCCCACCTCGTAAAAAGAAAAACATGACTTATTTCTAAAATCTATTTATTAGACAGATGGTAAAGACCAAAAGGCTATTGTTTGACAATTAAGAAAAATGTATTCATACGCTACAGGTTAATTCTCCTGCATTGTGAAAAATATTTAGTATGTAAATAAATAAATAGTACTGTCTTAAATAGCTGATAGTCATAGAATAAACAGCTTTAAATTTAGTATGCTAACAGTTTATTAAAATACAATCAACAGTTCGTCATAAATAACTCACACTCATAAAAGATTTTTTAGATAAATTTCACGGAAATATGTACCAGGAGGCATTATTTCCCCCTCCTTTGTAAAGTCGGCCAACCTTACCCCGTAAAAGAAAACATCTCGTGTCTCAAAATCTGCCAATAGGCAGACGACCTTGAACCCACCATGGGGCTGTTGCACCAATGATTGATGATATAGTGAACTAGTGAATGCGTTTAATATTTCTACTTTTTATTCAATAGTATAATGTACCTAATAGTACTCGGGCACCTTCCAATATACCTTGTAGTACTCGGACACTTTGTATAGTTAAATTAATTGATGCTTTTAAATATTTCTTTTCTATTTATGAGTAATAATGGACAAGAGCCATTTTTCCAAACTTAACACATTCATTATGATTTACTTATAATATCAGCAGCACACTGAAAACATGTTATCCATAAAAATTCTCCCAAATCTTTTCAAGCAAATGAGGATCTCGAGACTTCTTTATAAGGTTGAGGAAGGAGGCTTCCACCTTAAATTCCCACCTTAGACAGAGATCTGCACTTTCAGTGATTCCTGCGCACTACTCACAAACATCCATGCCACCTCCAGTATAGCGAACCTGAAGCCTATGGTACCATAGCTAGAGCTCTAGCCAACTGGCCTTGAGGCTGCTGGATGTTTCTTTAGGATCAAACAAGAAACCCGCATTAAATTTGTCAATTTTTGTGCGTATATTGTAAATTAGTGCACTGCCTTCGGTGCCACATGTTTTGGATTCGAGTCCCGGAGATGCCACGGATTTTGTAGGTTTCGAATCAATTTTAAAACAATAGGTTGCGTTCTAATACGACTGTAGACTTTAGGCAAGATTTGATACCCCCTATAAAAAACATCTCTTGTCTTGAAATCTGTCAACAGCTAGACGACCTTAGCTCACCATGGGGTTGTCGCCAATATCGCGCCAAGAACTAGTAAAGGCCTTTTATATTCTATTTATTTACTTTATATTTTTATCTAATAGTATTCTGGCACCATGTCATCAATATCAGGGCAACCGCACCATGGTGCGAAAAGGCCGTCTGCCTATTGCCAATTTTCTACACAGGAGAAAACTTTTAGGATAAGGGTTTCCAAGTCTATTCCCAGTGATCTCTGCGATCATTAGGTCGCCACTACTACTACTACATCATAACAAATCACTGTGCCAGGAGCTAAGTTACAATCCTTTTACAGTTCGGTATTGATGTGGGTTTCCTATGAATCTGAGTATTTGGGCTAATGAAATTTCTACGGTCACTACCGGGGCATTATGGTTTAAAATAATTCCGAACCACTACAAACATCCATGGCACTCGGTATTCGAACCCGAAATCTGTGATAGGGAGCGCCAGAGCACTAGCCACCGGGCCATTCAGTCCCGATTATATAGAACTAGGAACCTACGGTTTGTGGATTCCAAACAATACAAACACATGGCACCTCCTCGATCGCCAGACCGCTATTCACTCCCAAAAATGCCCCTGACACTTTGTATAGTTAAATTAATTGATTTCTATAAATATTTTTTTTTCCTATTTATGCGAATAATGCGCCATTATAATGGTCAAGACTTAACATTTTTAACATCATGATTTACTTAATAATGTCAGCAGCTCACCATAAAACCCACAAATCTTTTCTATTTCTCTGCGATGATCTCGAGTATTCTTTATCAGGTTGAAGGGAGGCTTCCCAAATAAAGTCCCGACGTTGAAGACCTACACTTTCACAGTGATTCCGAACCATTCACAAACATCCATGCCACCGCCAGTATACGAACCTGAAGTCTATGGTACCATAAACCAGAGTGCTCTATCTGAACTGGCCAAAAGACTGCTGGATATACTGGGAGCAAACACGGTCCGCATTAAATTTGTCAATTTTTGTGTATATTGTAAACTTAGTGCACTGGCCTCGGGCCACATGTTTTGGGTTCGAGGAGCATTCCGTGGATTTTTGTAGTGCTTCGAATCATTTTAAACATTAGGTTCCGTTCTAATACGACTGTACGACTTTAGGCCAAATTTGATAAAACCCCTATAAAAAACATCTCTTGTCTTGAAATCTGCCGGGTAGGGCAGACTCTTGGCTGACCATGGGCCTGTTGCACCACTGATGATCTGTAATTATTCTAAAGCTAGTCATCATCATCATCGGGCAACAGCCCCACGGTGGGCCGGCCGTCTGCTAAAGCCTGGAGATGACATTTTTACGGGGTCAGGGTTGTCAGACCTATTCCAAAGTTCCTCGGTTTAAATACTTCCAGCTGGGCATCCATGGCACCTCGAGACTCGAATCCGGAAATCATTCACAGTGCGCCAAAGCATTAGTCACTGGACACTAGGCTCCAACTACGCACGACTGAAAGGGTTGTTTTATACCGTAAGTTGGGTATATATAGAATGTGGTAGTCGGGTATATATATGGAACGCGTATAAAAAGGAATTATATGGAATGGGGCAGTCGGTATATATGGAACGCGTATAAAAAGGTATATGGAATGTGGCAGTCGGCTATATATGAACGTATAAAAAAAGGAATTTTATGTGGCTTCGGGTAAATATGGAACGCCGTATAAGTAGAATTATATGGAATTCCGGGTATATATGGAACGCGTATAAAATGAATTATATGGAAATCTCGTCATATATGGAACGCGTATAAAAGGAACTATATGGAATCTGGTCGGTTATATTGTAAAAGGAATTATATGGCATATAGTAGGGTATATATGGAACGCGTATAAAAGGAATTATGTGAGTAATATATGGAACGCGTATGAAATTTATGGAATAAGGGCAGTCGGGTATATATGGAACGCGTATAAAAGGAATTATATGGAATGTGGAGTCGGGTATATATGGAACGCGTATAAAAGGAATTTATGGAATGGGGCAGTCGGGTATATATGGAACGCGTATGAATTATATGGAATGGGGCAGTCGGGTATATATGGAACGCGTATATAAAGGAATTATATGGGCTGACAACCCGGTATATATGGAAAGCGTATAAAAATGGATGGAAACATCGGGTATATATGGAACGCGTATAAAATTAATTATATGGAATGTGGCAGATCGGTATATATGGAACGCGTATAAAAAGGAATTATATGGAATGGGTAGTCGGGTATATATGGAACGTATAAAAGGAATTATATGGAATGGGGCAGTCGGGTATATATGGAACGCGTATAAAAGGAATTATATGGAATGGGGCAGTCGGGTATATATGGAACGCGTATAAAAGGAATTATATGGAATGGGGCATTTCAGTATATGGAACGCGTATAAAAGGAATTATATGGAATGGGGCAGTCGGGTATATATGGAACGCGTATAAAAGGAATTATATGGAATGGGGCAGTCGGGTATATATGGAACGCGTATAAAAGAATTATATGGAATGGGGCAGTCGGGTATATATGGAACGCGTATAAAAGGAATTATGGAATGTGGCAGTCGGGTATATATGGAACGCGTATAAAAGGAATTATATGGAATGGGGCAGTCGGGTATATATGGAACGCGTATAAAAGGAATTATATGGAATGGGGCAGTCGGGCATATATGGAACGCGTATAAAAGGAATTTATGGAATGGGGCAGTGGGTATATATGGAACGCGTATAAAAGGAATTATATGGAATAAAGTTATATATGGAACGCGTATAAAAGGAATTATATGGAATGGGGCAGTCGGGTATATATGGAACGCGTATAAAGGAATTATATGGAATGGGGCAGTCGGGTATATTGGACCCCGTATAAAAGGAATTATATGGAATCTCGGGTATATATGGAACGCGTATAAAAAGGAATTATATGGAATGGGGCAGTCGGGTATATATGGAACGCGTATAAAAGGAATTATATGGAATGGGCAGTCGGGTATATATGGAACGCGTATGAATGATATGAATATATGGAACGCGTATAAAAGGAATTAGTGGAATGGGGCGTTATATATGGAACGCGTATAAAATGGAATTATATGGAAATCAAGTCGGGTATATATGGAATCTGGGCGAATTATATGGAATGGGGCAGTCGGTATATATGGAACGCGTATAAAAGGAATTATATGGAACCTTATAGTGGAATGGGGAGTCGGGTATATATGGAACGCGTATAAAAGGAATTATATGGAAATGATGCTTTTAAATATTTCTTTTTCTATATATGGAACGCGTATGAAAGGAATTATATGGAATGGGGCAGTCGGGTATATATGGAACGCGTATAAAGGAATTATATAATATCAGCAGTCGGGAATATATGGAACGCGTATAAAAGGAATTATATGGAATCTTTTCGGGTATATATGGAACGCGTATAAAAGAATTATATGGAATGGGGCAGTCGGGTATATATGGAAGGCGTATAAAAAGGAATTATATGGAATGGGGCAGTCCAGGTATATATGGAACGCGTAAAAGGAATTATATGGAATCGGGTATATATGGAACCTATAAACTTGGAATGGGCAGTCGGGATTGGAACGCGTATAAACAAATATGGAATGCCACCTCCGGTATATGGAACCGTATAAAAGGAATTATATGGAATGGAACGCTAGCAGTCTAGCCAACTATATATATGGAACGCGTATGCTGGATTATATGGAATGGGCAGTCGGTATATATGGAACGCGTATAAAAGGAATTATATGGAATGGGCAGTCGGGTATATATGGAACGCGTATAAAAAGGAATTATATGGAATGGGGCAGTCGGGTATATATGGAACCGTATAAAAGGTTGGAATGGGGGGTTCATGATATATGGAAGTCCCGGTATATAGAGCCATTGTTGTAGTTTTTCATGCTTCGGAATCAATTTTAAAAAATAAAATATCTTGTCTTCTGCCACTTTAGTAGTCCATAGCCTTGGCCCACCATAGAGCTTTAGGCCAATGATGATGATATGATATAGTAAATAAAGGCATTTTATATTTTGACTTTTTATTCAATTGTATAATTCATTTAATAGTACCACACCTTGTAGTATACGTTGAAGACGACCTTTGGCTTGACACCTTGTAGTATATTTAACTTTTTATTTTTTAAATTTTTTTTCTATTTTATGCAATAATAAATAATACTGGTAAAGGCTGTCTTTTAAACCACACTGAATTCATGATTTAACGATAGCAGCATACATGAAAACACCCATCCATAAAAATCCCAGATTTCCATTTCTCAGCGAGTCTTCTTTATCAGGTTGTGGAATACATGCTTCCTCGAATAAAACCCCACTTCCAGACAGGGACCTATAGTTTAATAGTGATTCCGAACCACTCACAAACATCCCTGGCCAGCGCCTGAAGCCAGTGGTATCCAATGCCTGAATTGCAAACCAATTGGCCATTAGGTCGTGGGATGTACTAGAGCATTATATGAGCAAATATGAACATTATGAAGTACATTATAAACTAGACCTGATGGCCGAGTGACTAGCGCTCTGACCTAGATGCCACATGTTTTCTAAGTCCCGATGGTGCCATGATGTTTGCAGCTGTTCGAATCATATGCCGTAGGTCTCGGTCTCCTATGACTACTACTACACCACTCCACATCTCTGTGCCTAGAGCTGAGTTGTCGCTTTACAGATTGGGAATGATGTGGGTGAGAGAAGTCTGATTGGGCTCCGTGACGCTCTACGCTCACATCAGACCGGGACCTACGGTTTAAAGTAGATTCCGAACCACTGCAAACATCCATGGCTACGCCGAGATTCGAAGCTGAAACCTGTGGTACCGAGCGCACAGCCCTAGCCACTAGGCCATCAGGCTCCAGTCTAATATGGATGTAGAGCAGATATGGATGTACATCGGGAACTGGGGCGGGGGGTATGATGACATTAGTAGCTGCAGTTATGACTTTCATGTTTTCGAAATCTGCCAGTAGGCAGACGCCCTTGGCCAACCATGGGACTGTTGCGTCAATGAGGAGGATTATGACGTTATAAACTAATAGAGGCATTTTATATTAAAATTTTTTTCAATTTTACTATGTATCTAATAGTACTTGCTCACCTTGTAGTACATTTAAATTAATTGATGCTTATAAATATTTTTTTCAATTTATACAAAACGGTGAATTGTAATGGTTAAGAGCTATTACTTTAAACTTACACTGAAACATCCTGATTTACTCACTAATGTTACAAACGTATCGCAAAACACTTCATCCATGATAATTCTACCCAATTCCTTTCCATTTCTCTGCGAGGATCTCGAGTCTTCCTTATCAGGTTGCGGAATAGAGCCTTCCCAAATAAAATCCCCACTTCAGACAGGGACCTACAGTTTAACAGTGATTCCGAACCACTGACAAACATCCATGCCACCGCCAGTATACGAACCTGAAGCCTGTGGTACCATAGGCCAGATCACTAGCTGATTGTCCATAAGTCTGATGGATGTACTAGGAGCAAACGCCGAATCTCGCATCAAATTTATCAATTTTTGTAAGTATATTTGAATTGGTACCTGATGACTAGCGCTCTGACTCTTGATGCCACCGATTTTGAATTCAAGTCCCGACGGTGCCATGGATGTTTTCAGTGGTTTGGAATCCACTTTAAACAGTAGGTTTCGGTCTAATATAACTACTTCTATTACACCATATCCGTGCCTAGAGATACGGTTGCCCCTTTTCTGTTTGGGAATGATGTTGTGGAAAGAGATATGATTGGGCTCTGTGACTAATAATAGATGGCGCCAGATGTAAGAGGAAAATTTCAACTAACCAAGGATATAAATTTAGGAACAATACCGCCAGTGGCGAAACGTATCGATCGCTGGGAAAAAAAAAAATTATTTTTCTGAATCTTTTTTTTCATTCTGGGTTCTAGTCCAAGTCAAGGAGAGAAACAAAATGCAAAATGAAACACGTGAATAAATGAGTGAGAGAGATGGAAAGTGTGTATGTAAGATTAAAATTTTTTTTTATATTACCTGATTTTATTGAGTTTTATAATATAAACAGTATTCAGCCACCTTGTTGTACTGAATCATCATGATATACTTAATAATATAAACATCATACCGAGAACATTTCATCCATAAAAATTCCCCCAAATCCTTTCTATTTCTCTGCGAGGATCTCGAGTCTATCTTTATCAGGTTGCGGAAGAGAGGCTTCCCGAATAAAGCCCCCACGTGCACGCCATGCCTTTTGTTGGTTGCGCTTTATTTTTTTTTTTAGAGCGGGGTTGAAGGGCCATAAAAATATCACGTGACTTCCTGGTTGACTACATTCGGATTGTGGAAGCACTTTAAAATTCGGGACGCGTTATATCTGTTTGTTTAGTGGCTCCGTTTATCATAGCGAAGCCTTGCTTTAAGAGTAACAATGATGCTTTTAGCATTGTTTTTGATGTTTTTCAATTCCTTCTATTAGCTCACACTCTCCCTATATATCTTGCTCAAATTTCCAGTCGTTCATTAAAATACTTCTTATTCATCCACTTCAGTTCAGATGCATTTTTTTTTTGAACTTGTAATGAATGACACTGAATGTTAAAAACAGTTTTTTCAAATCTTCATTCAGTAATTAAATTCAATTAATTAATTTTTGCTTTATTTAGATTTAAGTTGCATGTATCTACCAATAGCTGGTGCCAGATAAACTTAAAAAAATGAATGAAAAATATTTGTAAAGGACTTTCTGCAATAGAGTGAAAAAAATGTAGGAATTGACTTTAAAAATTTTTCTTTATATTACTTGTTTTTAAATGACAGACATTTGGGACTAAATTTTGCTATTTGTATGTTTAAAATGTTAATTTACCGTGGGCATAAATATTTATTATAATCATGGTTGATCATGATCTAGTTGAAATTAATTCGTATTGCTGAAATCACAGATTAAGTGTACTGCATAACCAACTAATTTAAAAATAATTTTTTTCAGTGAAAATTAGTTACCTTTTGGTTGTGTTGTTGTTACTAATTCTCCTGGTGCAGGAATGCCTACTCTAGATCCAAAAGACCCCGTTACAGGCGACGTTCGTGGCTAAGGGTAATATGCAGTTTCACTTTCAGCGAGGACCATGGGGACTGAAGACTGTTAATCTTCAAGACAACGATCTACGATCACATTAGAACGGAAATTAGGTTTAAAGTGGATTCTGAACCAATACAAACAACCCAGGGACCGCCGGCACTCGAACCCAAAAATCTTTGGCACCGAGTACCAGAGCTCTAACCACATCAGCCATCAGTCCCCTCACCTTCTTTACCACAGGCTTCAGGTTTGAATCTTGGCGGTGGCATGCTGCTGTTTGTTGATGTTTCGAATACGGGAACTGCAGATATCTAATGGGTTTAGTATTTTTACACCCCAATTTTTAATAACACCTTAAGGAGGGATATCGGAAGCATTCGCACCCTACTCCCTTCCGCTTCGAAACCAATTAATCTTTCACAGCCTACATTAATCGTTCATTGTTTGAGGCCTGAGTGGCCGAGTGACTAGCGCTCTGGCACTCAGTATCACGGGTTTCGGGTTCGAGTCCCGGCGGTGCCATGGATGTTTGTTAGTGGTTCGAATCCACTTTAAACTGTAGGTCCCGGTCTGTTTAGCCCAAAGGTGTGCACAAGATGACCGTAGAGCGAAAAACCAAACCAAACATTAATCGTTCCATACTTGTTGTACAGACAATATTTTGTTTCAACACCGACCACCCTTGATTCAGAAATCTGTGTGCTGTGTCTAATCCACGTGTGTCCACGGTAATCCACGGTGTATCTAACCCCTTGAGTAGTCTACTCATAGATGGAGGGAAAGAGGGCAGGTTTTGTTATGATGGATCACCCGTGGGAAGAAGTCTGACTTGGCTCCGTGACGCTGAAGAAGGAATCATTGTATACTGAAAGTATTTTTGGGAGAAATAACCTGCATTTGCATATCTTATGGCTGTAAACCCGCAAACTTTCCACCAAGTATTCGACTAAAAAGACAAGAATGCTGAACATCGCAAATGCCATCGAACCTAATCGTTTTTTGTAAGTCCAGAACAAAGCCACCAGCGGATTGAACCTCCGCCCTATGCTCGCCACATGAGCACGTTACCACTGAGCCACTAATCGGCATTCAGAAATCGTACAAGCATTATTGTTAGATGGGCCTGAATGGCCTAGTGGCCAGAGCTCTGGCGCTCGGTACCACAGGTTTCGGGTTCGAGTCCCGGCAGCGCCATGGATGTTTGTAGTGGTTCGGAATCCACTTTAAAAGTAGGTCCCGATCTAATAGGATCGCAGAGCGTTGCGAGGGCATTATTACTCCGCGTCCGTGGCATATCTTTAAGTCACACGCACCCCTGGGTAATGCAAAGTGAGCAACGTCTATGCAGCGCTTGCCTTAAGGCATCCAAGACCAAACTGTCTAAGTGTTTGCCAGCTGCATTAGAAAGAAAAAAAAAAAAATATTGTTAGATTTACGTAGTGAAAATTCAGTTCATATTAATTTGTTGAAATTTTTTATAGTGGTCTCACATGTATTTAAAACATATTTTAGCCATTCCATGCTAAAAAGGACAACAGTTAATTCTTCAGTGCATTATGTAAGTGAAGTATTAATTTTCTTTTCATTTGTTGAATCCTCAAATTGAAAAAAATCCCTGGTGCCTGATGGTCAATTGGCTAACGCACTGGCCTTTAGTACCACAGGGTTCGGGTCCGAATCCTGACGGTGGCAAGGATGTTTGAATGGTTCGGAATTCACGTTAAACTGTAGTTTCTGGTCTAATTAGCCTAAAGTGTAAAAAAATGACAGTAGAGCGACAAACCAAACCATATAAATTTTTAAAACAACCATTAAAATAATATGTGTCTGATTCGTAAATTTTAATGCATCAAACCATCACCCCATAACAAATTCCAAATCATATAAATTATTTAAATTAATTAGAGAACAATAATGAACAAATTATAATTTGAGAGAAACTGATTTAAACTATTTTTTATTATTAGAGGAATTGTAGATCCAGTCTAATTCGCCTAAATGTGCAATTAAAAATGACCGCAGAGGGACAAACCAAATCAATTTCCGTTAACTGGATATTCAAGAAACATATGCGTTTTTTAATTATGATCATAAATATTCCTCTTGCTTCTGTGAATTCTAGAACATAATGGAATATTTATTGAATTTAGTGACCTGTGAGACTAGCCACGGCTTATAAAATCAAAATAGACTAGCTTAAAGAAATAAAAATTAATATTTAAAATAAAATACTTGAACAGTTATCCTTCGCACTTCCTCCAAATAAAGAAAAAATTCCTGCTACTTACTTAAGACAAGCACCGCACCGATGTTACGACCAGGAGGCGCGTGTAACTTGAAGATAAGCTACGAACGCGGACGCAGATAACAAACCCTGGCAACACTCTACGGTGATATGAGACCGGGCCTAAGGCTTAAAGTGGATTATGAACCACCACAAACAGCCAGGACTCGAACCCAAAACCTGTGGCACAGAGTGCCAGAGCGCTAGCCACTCGGTCATTCACGCCCATCTTTTCTCGAATATAACCATAAAAGTTTTCGATTCGAATCCGATCCTAACTCACCCAGTTTTGAATTCCAACGCGTTATCCACCATGCCACTCCGTCGGTGAAACACTTATGCGCATAATTTTACTCCTTGTGCATTAGTACATCACATTCCTCTAATGCATCTATTTTTAATTGTGTGCATAAACGGCAAGGTTATCACCTCGCATTAATTTTTTTTCTATGCAGATGGCAAACTTTTAGACAGCTGTCTTAAATGCCTTAACGCAAGCTCAATCGTTACTCACTTTGCATTTCCAGCGGGCACGTGTCGCTTGAAGATAAGCTACCGACGTGGAGTAACAAAACCCCCCCCAACGCTCTACGATTCTGTTAGACCGGGACCTACGGTTTAAAGTGGATTCTGAACCACTACAAACATCCACGTCACTGCCGAAACTCAAACCCTAAACCGTAGCGCTAGCCACTCGGCCATTCAGGACCCCTTTCCTTGATATAAATATAAAAGTTGTCGATTCGAATCCGATCCTAACTCGCCCAGTTTTGAAATCCAACGCGTTGTCCATCATGCCACTCCGTGTTTGAATCACTTTTATGCATGATTTTACTCCTTGTGAATTCATCATCATCATTGGTCCAGTGTGGGCCAAGGCCGGTGTGGGCCAAGGTCGTCTACCTACTGGTAGATTTCGAGACGAGATATATTTTTTCTTTTTTACGGGGTAGAGTTGTCAACTCTACTCCCAACTCTCAACAGTCATATGAGACCGGGACCTACCGCTTAAAGTGGATTCCGAACAACTACAAACATCCATGGCACTGCCAGGACTCGAACCCGAAACCTTTGGTACCGAGCGCCTGAGCGGTAGAGACTCGGCCATTCAAGCCCATCTTTCCTCGAATATAACCATAAAAGTTTTCAAATTGGGTTCAAACCTAACTTGCCCAGTTTTGAAATACAACGCTTTATCCACCATGCCACTCTGTGCGTATCCACGTATGGTCGCATTTACCATACTATTACATCACACAAAATCGCTGGGCCGCGAGCTGAGTTGCCCCTTTACAGTTTGGGAATGATGTGGGTGGTCTGATTAGGCTCTGTGACGCTTAAAGTGGATTCCGAACCACTACAAGCATCCATGGCACCGCCGGGATTTGAACCCGATACTTGTGATACTCGATACCGTGATACCTGATACCCGATACCTGCCGAGCGCCAGAGCGCTAGCCACTCGGGCATCAGGCCCTACTAAAACACTTACCTGCATAATTTTAATCTTTGTGCAATAATACATCACATCCCTCTAATGCATTTATTTGTAATTGTGTGCATTAACTGCAAAGTATCGCCTCACATTAATACTCCCCGTATATTCAACTTGACTTCATTTGACTTGATGCTTTGAGATTTATTCCCATTTATGAATCGAACACCATCGAATGCACATAAACAACCGTTCGAACACGAATTTGATTGCTCGACACCACCCACACTCGAGAAGATTCCATCCCTCCCCGAGTTCCAGGGGCGACGCTATGGTCAGCACCACCTCTCTGACGTCACCCCTGCGTCGTCATGGCGACGCCGAGACGCCGGCATCGGCCCTCCTTCCATTCAGTTCGGCGAGAGCATGTGCTCTGGAAGGGCGCGCGATTACCGGGGTAGGGCGCCCCGTGCGAGGGCTCATCCATAGCGGACGCCCCGGCCTGTTTTAAAGTGGAGTGACACGTTAACGCATAGGCAGCGTCGTTTTACTGCTCTCTTGGATATGGTGATTTCGCATCTTGGATTGATGGATTTCTGTCGTTTGTTTGGGCAACTTGTTGGATGTTTTGGAGAAAGGTAATTTTTTTAATTTTTTTTTTTAAGTGGAATTATTGTTAATAATTTTAAAATGTGATGGTTTTTGTTTAATAGGAGTTATAAATTAATAAATGTATTTGTGTTAAAGTACTATTAGTAAGATGATGTTTATAACTGGACTTAATTAATAAAATAATATTGATAACTTGATTTTTGTAAATTTACGAAATTTCATTTGTATCTTTAAAAATATTACATCTAGTTTTGATTTATACAAAATACTATTTGAAAGAATTGTTAATAATTTTAAAAAAATAGATTTGAATCTGAAAATTTAATAACATGATTTTTGACAACTGTCCTTTAAGCAATAAAATGATGTATAAAACTGGCTTTAACTAATGAAACGACTATAAGCGTATTTTTTAATATTCAATGTGTTAATTAATTTTATGAACAAATTTCATTAATTTGTTAATATTACGTAGTACCACGCTTTTATATAATTAATTTCCATAAAAAAAAAATAGAGGAACCGAAATTGATTGTTTTTTATATTGAGTACGGAAAATGCTGTAAATAATTTATATATATATGACAGTAAATTTCCTTAATGTATCATATTTCTTTAAAAAATTTTTATTTACTTTTAGAGAAAAAAATTCTAAGAATATAACCGAGAATAATACCCAATAATATCGAATTATCTTATAACATTTTTAATAAAAATATTTAAGACAGAAATTATTGTTATAAATTGTTTGATTTTATTTGTTGAATTGATTGTTATAATACGATACAAACAGAAATATTTGATATTAACAATAATACAATAACTATAATATTCATTAGTATAAATGCTCAGTTGTACTAAATATTATTTATTTATAGTTATTTTACATGAAGCAGACAAATTTGAATTTTTGTTATTAGATGCAAGTTTAACAAAAGTCATGCTGTAATTTTTACAAATCATACGATTTTATATATTTGGTTTATAAAAAAGATTTGATTTATATCAAGATTTTTATTAGGTAATAAGTTTTTAATAAGTTTTATAAATTATTCATAAATATTGGCTTAAAAAATATTCAAAGATTATACCGCAAGATATTCTATATTATCTCACAATATTTCACATCGTTAATTTCCATAAAAAATAGACAAAACAAAATCGGTTGTTATTTATATTGTTTTATATTTATATTAACTTATAGTGAAAGTGCTGTAAATAATTTCTATATTTATGACAGCAAATTCCTTTAATAAAGGATATTTCTGTAAAAATTTCATTTATTTTTAAAGTAAAAAAATTCTAATACAACTAAGAATAATACACAATGATATTAAATAATCTTATAATATTATTTTTAATAAATATACTATTGGCAGAAGTGATTGAATGATTTTACTTTTTGAATTGATGGTCAAAATGCAATACAAACATGAATATTTTATCTTTAAATCATATATTTAATATATTATATTACCGTACTAAATATTATTAAAAATTATATTATAAATATTATAAGAAATATTAAATATTATTTATTTATAGACATTTTACTTGGATCAGAAAACTGTGAATTTTTTTATTCGTATTGATATTAGATGCAACTTTAACAAAAATCATATTATAATTTTTATAAATCATACGATTTTCTATAATATATTTGGTTTACTAAGATCATTAGATTTGTATCAAGATTATAATCAGTTAAAAAGTTATATTAGTTGAGTTTAGTAACTTTTATAAGTTATTCGTAAATATTAATTATATATTATGGTGCCACACAATATTTTACATCGTTAATTTCTATATAAAAATACACAAACCGAAATTGGTTGTTATTTAAATTTATATTTGCATTGATTTATTGTGAAAAGGCTGTAAATATTTTGTGTATATATGACCATAAATTCCTTTAAAAAAAGTACATTTCTGCAAAAATTTCATTTATTTTTAAAAAGTAAAAATTCTAAGAATAATACATTATGGTATTAAATAAATTCCTTTAAAAAAGTACATTTCTGCAAAAATTTCATTTATTTTTAAAGTAAAAATTCTAAGAATAATACATTATGGTATTAAATAATCTGATAACATTATTTTTAATGAAAATACTTTTAGGCAGTAATGATCGGTGTTAATTGAATGATTTTATTTCTTGAATTGATGGTCATAATGCATTACAAAGAGGAATATTCTTATGTAACAATATATATATAATATGTATATATATTAAATATAATATACATTATTATAAATGCTAAGTTGTATTAAATACTATTTATTTATAGCTGTTTTACACGGTGCAGAAAAATGTGAATTTTTGATACGTTTTGATATTAGATGCAAGTTTAACAAAACTGTTATAATTTTTTATAAATCAATCGGTTTTCTATAATATATTTGGTTTATAAAAACGATTTGATTTGTATCAAGAAGATTATTAGTTAACAAATTGTATGAGTTTAGTCTAGCAATTTTTATAAATTATTAATATAGATTTGAAAAAGTTTTTAAAAGATGCTATCTCAACTTTTTTTAATCAGAATTCCTTCAAAAGATTAATTTTCCAAAATCTTGTCCAGCTATGATTTTAATACAAATTGATTTTTTATTCATTTTCATTTTATAATATGTTTTTGGAAAACTATAGTATAGGTAAAACATAAGATACAAAATGTTTTGTTAAAATTATTTTCATCATTGGATTAATAAAAAAAAAGCAAAAGAATTAATTTGAATTTTATATTTCGTGGTTATGATTAAGAATGAACTGCGTGATACTTTAATAGTTAACATAGTTGAAAATTTTCGAAATTTATTTGTATCTTTTAAAATATTACAACTAGCTTTCGATTTATACAAAATATTTTTTTAAAATAGATTTGAATCTGAATAGATTTGAAGTTATTAAAATTCGATAACCATTTACCATAATTAAAATGCAACTGTTTATTTCGTGAATGTTATTTCGGTTAAAAGATGCATAAGGAAAAAAAGCAGACGATAAAATTGCTATCGTCTGATGATGCCATTTTTTTAAATGAAATGAATTGAATATTGATGTCTTTGTTGATAGTTTTATTAATATAAAATATATTATACTGGAATTTATGCAAATATAAAAAATAATTTATAAAATTATTATTGGTTGAAATAATGAAAAAGTTATTTATTAAATTATTAAACATGAATCATAGTTTATTAAGATTTATAGCTGTATTTGTAACTTATGCAACAAATATTCGTAACTATATTTCCTAAAATATCATTTATTTAAAACGAATTTTTTTTTTTTATAAAAATAATTGGCTTCTTTTTTTTAACACAATCTTTCTTCTTGCTTCTTTTAAAATCTGATTTAATGTTTATGATAAATGCTACACTTATCCATGATTATTACAGAATTGAAATTTAAACGTCTAAATAGAGATGATTTATATATTTGGTACTTAATTTTTTGTTTGTGGAACTAATAAATTAAAAATTAATAATTTAGTAAAATTAAATTATTTAATTTTAATATTTTGCTAAAATGTTTGTCCTTTTTCATTTCTATTTTCGAAATTCGCGAATTTAATATATCAAGGCACTGAATAATTTTATTGATTTAAATTGCTATTGATTTAACATCTACTTGAATTGTGTTCATAAATGAATATATTTTCAATTTAGGTTTCTTAAAACATATTTTTGCTATCAATCTAGAATTTGAATTTTTCAAACTATCTGAAATTGCATTTTATTGATTTTTCGCATTTACTATTTTTACTTTAATTACAATTTTAATTATCGAATACAAAACTGTTATTTTTTAATTTCAAGCATTTTTATATTATCTTATTTTACTATTTATAAGAAAAAGAATTGTAATGGAAATAAAGCTATATTAATTTTGATGATAGATTTTATTCTATGCTCTGTTACAGTTACATAAAGTGGAAATATATAAAAGTTTACCATAGTTCAAGCTTTCCGAAATGATCCCCCACTGATTTGAAAAAGTTAATATTTTAAGTGTTGCTATTTGGATAACTAAATAATATACATTATATGAATTTGATAACAAAATAATAAATATTGTTATATGAATTGGATGACCAAATAATATATATTATAGGAATTGGATGACCAAATGATATACAGTGGATAAAAAAAGTATTGGCAATTGATTATAAATGATCATATTTGCTAACAAAAGTATGTTTACAAATTTTATTTTAAAAATTTGACAAAATTATGAAATTGACAAAATTATGAGCGAAAACAAAATCAGTATATGTTTAGTACTTTATATGCATACCTTCTGCATCTATAACAGCTTGTAATCTATTTCTCATAGAGGAAACTAAGGTCTTTGTTGTACTGTTGGGAATTTTGTGCCACTCTTGCAAGAGTACACGTTTGAGGTCGTCTTTACTTGAAATTTTATGTTTCTTGATTTCTAGATCCAGCAGGTGCCATACATTTTCAATTGATTGATGTCAGGCGATGGGGATGGGGTTTTTCATTGGCGAGGAGCATTGTAGAGTAGCCATTCACGGGTGAGATTCGCTGTATGCTTGGGGTCATTGTCTTGTTGAAAACCGAATGATGTTCCCAAGCCAAGATTTTGGACACTGATTTTTAAGTTAGGGCGCAAAATGTCAATGTATGTACGTGCTGTCATAATACCATCAATGAAATGCACGTTGCCAATTCCATTAGCTGCCATACAGCCCTAACTAAGACGCTGCCTCCACCATGTTTTACAGTAGCAGTTAAATGTTACTTTTCCAATTCAGTATTTGGCCTCTTCCACACATATCGTCGTCCATCACTGCCGAAAATGTTAAACTTTGATTCGTCGGAAAAAATAACTGTGTTCCAAAACTCTTCAGATAAATCAACGTAAGATTTTACGAAATCTAACCTCTTTCTCCTATTTATTTCCACGATGAATGGTTTCTTTCTAGCTGCCCTTCCATAATAACTTCTCTTGTGTAAAACATTCCGTACAGTCTGTACGCTGAAAGTCTTTGCGAAGTGAAAGCAACATCTCTAGCTATCTGGGGTGCACTTATTTTAGGGTTTTCCTTAACCTTTGTGAATAATGACACGTTCTTCTCTCTTGTAGAAAATATTCGAGGTCGTCCACTTCTAGTATTATTTTCCGTTGATCTTGTTTCCTTGAACTTTTTACAACACTTCTGACAGTAAATAAACTTATCGTGCTATAGGAGTGCAGTTCAATATAAGTTAAACCTTCATTACTGAGCCTAATAATCGTGTTTTTAACACTAACGTCCAACTCCTTCGATTTCGAAGTCATTTTACTGCAGACATCGCAAAATAATGCATAGACACTTTTGGAGTAGTTTTGCAGACTTTATACCGGTAGAGTTTCTTATCAGTCGAAACACGTGACTTCAATGTAACAAAATTTGCATAGCAGTTAAAACTTTGGCGATACTTTTTTGACATGCAAATTTTCGTTTTTGAAAGAAAAAAATCGTAGAAAATGCAAATTAAAATAAAATTTTTACTATTTTTATATGTCTAAGATGTCTTGTATTTAATTACGACAGCTAAAATTGCATAAAATTTTATTTTTTTGTCAATATGAATAAATTAAGGCAATTGCCAATACTTTTTTTACCCATTGTATATTGTTATAGGAATTGGATGACCAAATGATATGTATTGTTATAGGAATTGGATGACCAAATGATATGTATTGTTATAGGAATTGGATGACCAAATTATATGTATTGTTATAGGAATTGGATGACCAAATAATAAATATTGTTATAGGAATGGGATGTTCAAATAACGTATATAGGAATGGGATGTTCAAATAACGTATATAGGAATGGGATGTTCAAATAACGTATATAGGAATGGGATGTTCAAATAACGCATATAGGAATGGGATGATCAAATAACCTATATAGGAATGGGATGACCAAATCACATTTATTATTTTAAAATTGGACAACCAAATAACATATATTATTATAATAAAAGAATTCGATAGCAAAATAATATGCTGAACATTATTAGCCCATTATCAATCATAATATTTGTATAAATGCATCTCTATAGCATGAGTTACTGCTTTTTTGCTTATCGATAGTAGTATCTTCTTGAAATAGATATTTGAGGCAATATAAATGTTGCTGTTAATGAGAGTATATCTTTACTATATTACGAAACACATTCGCGTGATTCATCTTTAATGTAACAATATATTGACCATCTTTATTGAATTTTAAGCTGAATTCTAACTTCATATTTCCTGTTATTTAAGAGTTCTTTTTTATTTTCTCAAGACTATAAAACAATGAATTATATCTCCGAGCATATGATTTATGATAACAACAACAGCTTGAAAATTAATTGCAGCTTAAGTATTATCTTTTGAAATACAACTTGGCTCCATTTCAAATGCAATTTTCATTCTTTTGGAAAATAGCCGTATTTTACTTCCATAAATCCTAAGAATTGTTTAGAGCTTTGCTGTTGTTTATATAGAGCTCTGAAGCATGGCTCGCCAATGTACTTTTTATGGAGAAAATTTCAGGATTATATTTCAAAAGTAATCCATCCTACGTTTCTACATTCCAAAGAGTTTTTTGAAGATATTTTCAAAGCTTTATACTGTGAATAGTTCATGAATATATGTTTACATATTACTGATTTTCTTCTTGAAAACTGAAATATGTAAGAATAATATAGGTCAGAATTGCTTACAAATATTTTTGATTTCATTTATTATTAACAAAATTAATCAGAATAGTGGGGTATTTTAGTATGACTTTCATATTTGATAAATTAATTATTTAGCGTGTTTTGGATTTTTAAAAAAGGAAATATTTTAAAGTCAGTTAATTCTTTGAATAATAATGAATTTTACTGATTCACAGAATTTCCTATTATCGATTTAATATGTGTACAATTGTACAATTATTATAACATTGCAATAAAAGTTATTGAAAAGCATATTTAATACGTCAGTGAATGAGATGTAAATGATATCAGCTAATAATATCTAATGCTATATTCAGAGTAATGGTTGTCAATTTAAGGTGAACTATTTTTTTTTTAATAAAAATGAAAACCATTTTAAGTAAAAATATTTAAAAAAATGAAATAGAAGAGTATCTTAAAAATTACAACCATTGATTATTTTTATCTTCATATAATTAATAATTAGAATCAAATTTTACGTAATTTTCGATAAAAGTGCTACAATATCATATTTATGTGATTGTGGTTTTTTTTCAATTTGTCTAACATCAAATGACATTAAATATTTCTTAAAGCCTAGTGGAGGGAAATACAAATTATACATTAGATGAAAAACAAGCGATTCTGTTAAAAAAAAAAAAGCAACTCAATTCACTTATAACTAATAACATTGAAATCATATCTTTGTGTTGCTATGGTTACACTTTCAGACGATAATGAATTGCAATCTTGCAATTAATAATACATTGTATTGTATTTAGAATATTACATTGTATTTAGAATACATTGTATTTTTAAAAAAAGGCATATTATAAATTGTTAACTTGAAATAAATTTAAATATTTAATGATGAAAATATTCCAGAGGGCAACATCTTCAGAATTTTCCCTGACTGAGGGCAGTTGTAAATGTTTTGAGGAATTTCTGAACGAAGAAAAATTATAGAACGACCTATTTCATTAATTTATAAGTATGTTAGAATCAGTTGCCAGTTGCCATTCGATTTAATAAAAATATGAACACTTTATGAGTCACTAAAATTTTAGATATAAGTTTGATTAACCTCAAGATATCTTTCAGGAATTTGTGTTATTCTGGAAGATATACACTCATCAAAAGTGATATTTTATAAAGGGGTTAATACTTTCATAAGTGTTTATTCATTATTTTTTCATATTGTTTACTATTTATCATTAGAAATTTTAGAGTTTCTCAGTTTCAAATGTCAGAAAGTATATTAACACTATGTGTAAATTTTAAAGTAACGTCATTTGATTATCAATTAATCAGCTAAATCATTGAAATATTACCCTCGTATTTATTTAAATTTAACAGCTTAATCAGTGTATACTTTCTATTGGAATCTATTAAATAATATTTTGCAACTATTAAAAATATAAATGAACTTAACAAATAGTATTTTGAGTAGCATCAATAGCTGCTTTTAGTTGATGTGTTATTAATTGTATTGTATTTTGTGTTTTTTTTTTTTCTTTCTTTTCATATTAAAATCTGTAGTGTGCAGGTTAGCCACCTGGATTGTAACTGGGTTTGGTTAGGATGAGATACTTTACGATTATTTTGTGCACACTTCAAACTAATCAAACCGGGACTTAGAGCTTGTTAGTGGCCACGTTAAACATTTATGTCACCCGCCAGGATTCGATGCTAGAGTGTGGTACCAATGGCCATGCCAGTGTGTAGGAAAAGCATGGGTACAAATCTAAATTTTTAATTTTTTTTTTTAAATTGTCATTTCATGCTTTACAATCGAAAATATTAAAAAAAAATTAATTTAATTTAAAATTTTATGAGAAATTATCCTCTTAGATTAACTGATCTTTACGTTATAAACGATATCAAAACTATATTAATATATTTTTCATTAGTGAATGAGATCAATAAAAGCAATTGGTCATCAGAAACTTTTGTAACCCCGATTTATTCACGCCTTTTAAAGAAATCCTTTTTAAAATAAACTGCACTAAAAAAAAGGCATGTCTTTTAAATGGCGTTCCTTACCAATGAACTAGCAAAGAAGTGAATTTTTTCCCTTACCATCTGCCACTAAATTTTTAGTTGCAGCCAACAACCGTAATGGAAATACACTTCACTTTTACGAGGCAGATGTTTCTTTTTTGTGATGACAAACCTTTTTTTTTTTTTTTCCTTCCTCCCAAAAGCAGTATCTTCTTCTCTTTGGTATGCCTTACTAGTCATAATGAAACTGATTTTTCTTTTTTATTTTATTAGCACTTTTTGGAAGGGAAAAGAAAAGATAAACATAAAAAACAGCTGCTGCAGTTTTAAAAGGATTGTATTGAATGATTTTTCTTTTTTGTGGTTTGTGTGGAAAATTTTTGAAATTAGATTTTACTTTGGGTGAAAATAACTGCAGGCTTATGTATATTATTTAATTTTGTTCATTAAAAACTGTTACAGTGATGTATTTTGATGAGTTGCATAAAAGTTATAGAAATCTGAAAAGTTTTGTTTTTATTTAAATGACCATTTAAACATTTTTCTAACAATGTTTTTTTATATATTTTATGAAATTATTATAAGTGAAATCATAAAATTTTATTGAAAATGTTAAAAAATATTATAAACATATTTTTTTCTTAATTATGCCTTTAGAAACTGATTTAAAATGAAACAAATGAATCAACTTACATAAATTTTTTTTTTTTTAAATAAAACATCTGCAAGAATATATGTGCAGTTAAATATACTTAATTTAATATAAAATTATGAATTTTTAAATAAATTAATATAAATTTAAATTTTTCTTATACTGTTTATTTTTTTTATATTTATCTAGAATCAAATTAGATTTCTTGTTTCCTTAGCTATTTTGGGGAATAGAATAATATGAAAAAACCTGTTGCCGGTTTGGTTTTGTTGCTCTACGGTCATTTTGTGCATATTTTAGACTAATTAAACCGGCATCTACAGTTTAATGTTGATTTTTAACCACTAATAAAAATCAAAACACCGCCAGACTTCGAACCTTAAGCCTGCGGTACCAAAGGCCAGAACGCCATCCAATTGGAAATCAGGCCGCCACTGCGTAGGAGAAAGCACGGTTACAAATATAATTTTTAAAAATCTTTTATTTAAAATTGTGGTTTTATGCGTTAAAAAAGAAAATATTAAAATTAACTTCTCATAAAATTCTAAATGAAATTATTTCCTTAGATTAACTGCTCATTATTTTATAAAGAATATTAAAATTCTTCATTAGTAAATGAAATCAGTAAAATAGCAATAAAAAGCAATTGATGATCACTTTTTTAACCCAGATTCATTCACGCCATTTAAAGAACCCTTTTTTAAAAAGAAACTACACTAAAAAAAAAAAAGGCACGTCTTTTAAATAGAGTTCCTCACCAATGAACTAGCAAAGGAGTGAATTTTTTCCTGTAGCATCTGCCACTAAGTTTTTAGTTGCAGCCAACAACCGTAATGAAAATACACTTCACTTTTACGAGGCAGATGTTTCTTTTTGTGATGATAAACTTTTACTTTTTTTTTCTTCTCCCAGAAAGCTGTATCTACTTCGCTTTGGTATGCTTTACTGGTCATAATGAAAGAGGTTTTCTTTTATTTTATTAGCTATTTTGGAAGGAAAAAGAAGATGAACATAAAAACAGCTGCTGCAGTTTTAAAAGGAATATATTGAATGATTTCCTTTTTTGTGGTTTGTGTAGCAAATTTTATGAAATTAGATTTGGCTTTGGGTGAAAATAACTGTGGGCGAATGTATATTATTTAATTTTGTACATTCAAATTTGTTACAATGACGTTTTATGGTGTGTTTTGCATGAAATTTGTAGAAATATTGAAACAAATGTTTCTTTTAAGCAAATGAACATTTACACATTTTTTAACAAAGATCTTTTTATATTTTTTATAAAAATATTGTAATGAAAAAACAGTATTTTTAACAACTTCAAAAACATTTTATAAACATAATTTTTTTAAATTTATGTATTTCGAATCTGATTTAATATTAAACAGATGTATCAACTTACATGAAATCTTTTTAAATAAAACATCTACTAGAATATGTTCAACAACATGCTATTAATATAATTTAATTTAATATAAAATTATATTTCTTTTTAAATAAATTAATATAAATTATTTATAAATAAATAATTTCTTTTTAAACTGTTTAGTTTATTTTTATATTTAGCCTTAATGAAATTAGATTTCTGATCTCGTTATGGAAAAACCTGTTGCCGGTTCGGTTTGTAACTCTGCGGTCATTTATGCATACTTTGAATTAATTAGACTGGGATCTCAGTTTAAAGTAGATTCCAAACCACTAATAAACATCCATGCTACCGCCAGGATTTGAACCTGAAGCCTGCTATACCAAAGATCAGAACGCCAGCCAATTGGCAATCAGACTGCTAGTGCGTAGGGTAAAACACAATTGCAAATATAAATTTTTTTAAAATCTTTTATTTAAAATTGAAGTTTATGCGTTAAAAAAAGAAAATATTATTAAAAAAATTAATTTCTCAAACAATTTTTAAAGTTAAATTATCTGATTAGATTAACTGTTAATTATTTTTATAAAGAATATTAAAACTCTTCATTAGTAAATCAAATCAATAAAATAGCAATATGAAGTAATTGATAATCGGAGACTTTTTTAAACCCTGAATCATTCACACCGTTTAACGAAACCTTTTAAAAGGAAACTGCACTAAAAAAAGCCAACGTCTTTTAAATAGCATTCAAAATACCAATGAACTAGCAAATAAGAAAATCAAAAAATTTTCCCATATCATCTGCCACTAAAAAACGCCTTAAATTTAACTGATCTTTATTTTATAAGGAATATTAAAATTATTCATTAGTAAATCAAATCAATAAAATAATAATAAAAGCAACAGTTAGAAACTTTTTTGTTTAACCTGATTCATTCACGCCGTTTAAAGAAACCTTTTTTAAAAGGAAACTGCACTAAAAAAAAAAGGCACGTCTCTTAAATAGAGTTCCTCACCAATGAACTGGCGAAGAAGTGAATTTTTTCCCGTAGCATCTGCCACTAAGTTTTTAGTTGAAGCCAACAACCGTAATGAAAATACTCTTCACTTTTACGAGGCAGATGCTTCTTTTTGTGATGATAAACTTTTATTTTCCCTTCTCCCAAAAAACTGTATCTTCTTCTCTTTGGTATGCTTTACCAGTCATAATGAAAGAGGTTTTTCTTTTATTTTATTAGCTCTTTTGGATGGAAAAAAAAAGATAAATAAAAACAGCTGCTGCAGTTTTAAAGGAATATATTGAACGATTTTTTTTTTTGCGGTTTGTATAGAAAATTTTTATGAAATTAGGCTTTGCTTTGGGTAGATATAACAGTTGGTTTAGGTATATTATTTAATTTTCTACAAAAAAAAACCTGTTATAATGATTTTTTTTTGGTGTGTAACATAAAAGTTGTGCAAATTTCAAAAAAGTTTTTAAATAACCATTTACACATTTGTCTAACAATGATCCTTTTATATATTTTATGAAATTATAGTAAGTGAAAAAATATTTCTAATAAATGAAATCAATAAAATAGCAATAAAAAAGCAATTGATGATCACTTTTTTAGCCCAGATTCATTCACGCCATTTAAAGAACCCTTTTTAAAAAGAAACTGCACTAAGAAAATGCACGTCTTTTTAAATAGCGTTCCTTACCAATGAACTAGCAAGGAGTGAATTTTTCCCAGCATCTACCACTAAGTTTTTAGTTGAAGCCAACAACCGTAATGAAAATGCACTTCACTTTTACGAGGCAGATGTTTTCTTTTTGTGATGATAAACTTTTATTTTTTCCTCTCTCCCAAAAGCTGTATCAACTTCCTTGGTATGCTTCTTTACTAGTCATAATGAAAGAGGTTTTTCTTTTATTTTATTAGCTCTTTTGGATGCGAAAGAAAAGATAAGACCAAGCATAAAAACAGCTGCTGCAGTTTTAAAAAGAGTGTATTGAACGATTTTCTTTTTTGTGATTTGTGTAGAAAATTTTTATGATTGCTTTTTTTTTTAATTATGTGTTAATTATGTGAAATTTATTTAATATTAAACAAATGACTCAACTTCCAGGGAATTTTTAAAATAAACAATCTACAATAATATTTTTAACAACGTACAGTTAATATAATTAATTAAAAAAATGATTTTACATAAAAATAATTAAATTAATTTTTATGAAATTTCAATAATTTTTATATAAAATTATTAATTTTTTTATAGAATTAAATTATTTTTTGAAATCATTTTATAATTAATAATTTAATTCTAAATAAATAAAAAAAAAAAATTAAATAATAAATTAATTTTTGAAAAAAATTAGTTTAAATTAATTTTTTTATTATAATTATATAATAATTTTTTCTTATACAGATTGCTTTTTATATTTAGCCATAATGAACACAGATTTCTTATTTCGGTAGCTCTTTAAGGAATAGTATAATATGGAAAAACACATGTTGTCGAAAAATAAATGAAAGTATTTCATATTAGATTTCATTATAAGATTTCATGAGGTTTCATGATCAAAATATTTCACTTCATTTCTTTTAGGTCAAAATAATTATATGAATCATTTGAATTTTTATATTAAAAACTGGTACTATATATTTTTGTCTTTGTTATATGTGAAGATCAGGAATCTTGAAAAATGACTATTTTTCAATTTTTTTAGGGTTAGTCGTAAAAAAAATACTATTACTACTACTATTACATATTTAAGTTAATGTATAATAATTTTAAAATACATACGTTAACTTAAATAAAATGCAACTTTCTGATTTTTAAAATTAAATGAAAACTAATATTTTTTTTTATAATTTTATTGTAAAAGCATTTATTTTTAATATTTCTAATGAATAAATGTCTTAAAAATTTTTATAAAACATATATTTTAAAAACAATTCGTTATAAATATACATAATCTTATAAATCGATTTTTATAAAACATTAACACAATTCATTTTACTAATCTATAATAATTATGTAATACATTGTTTTGGATCTTACAATTAAATTTTTATTAAATTAAAACAAAATTATCAAAATTTATTTTACAATAGAGGAACATTTTTAGCTCAGGAGTGTTCCCACAACTACCACAACCACATTAATGAATTTCAGTGAAGAATGAACGATGCCGTCAAATCTCCAATAAATGATGACCTGTTCCAGATGAGGATTAATATGATTTCTTTTTAAATGATTTAAATTCTTGAGGATTATAAATGTACCTTTGAAGTTGGATTTAGACTAGTCAATTTATAAATATCATCATTTTAAACCGCCATTTTTTCGTATTGATTTAATTTGCTGTAAAACAAGTAATATAGAAAAAAATTTTTAAAGTTAATTCCTACTTTTTTTTCATTATATTGCAGAAAGTCCTTTATAAATAATTTTCATTCATTTTTTAAGTTTATCTGGCGCCATCTATTGGTAGATATATACAACTTAAATCTAAAAACCAAAAATTAATTAAATTTAATTATTGATTTAATATTTGAAAAAACTGTATTAACATTCAGTGTCATCCACTGCAAGTTCAAAAACAATGTATTTGGACTTGAGTGGATGAATAAAAAGTATCTTATTAACTATTGAAAATTTGAACAAGATATAGATAAGAGAGTGTGAGCTAATAGAAGGAATTGGAAAACGTTTCATTTGAACATTTAAAGCAGAGATTGAGATATTTTCAAACGCTTTGCGTTATTGACTGTAATATGGTTACGTTTTTACATTCACTGTAACATATTTCATTATAACAATGTAATTATCTATGAGTCACTCAAAAGCAGTTAAGTCCGTGTTTTGATGCTACTTTGCAATTTTTAATGGGAAAAAATAATCGTTTTAGTTACTATATAGCAAATTACTTTTGGCTTGGTTTTTTGTTAATCAAAAAGGCTCTTCAGTTGTAGAGCTTCTGTATATAAACATAGAAAAAAAAAAAAATGTTTACTTTTGGATGATTTGTTTTCAGAGACGACTCATATTTCATTTCTTTATAATTATTTAAAATAAATAATAAAATTAAAGTGAAATGAATAATATGGTTTAATATTTGATTCGTTTCAGTATTTCATTAAATGCTGTTTTTACTATATAATTAAATGCTGTTTTGGTATTTGATTTAAATGCTGTTTTGGTAATTGATTTAAATGCTGTTTCGGTATTTGATTTAAATGCAGTTTTGGTATTATGTAAAAAAGCTGATTAATCATGGATTTTATTGATCAATTTTTTCATATCCTCTTTGAATTTTTTTTCTTTTTATAAATATGTGTTGTTTCTGTGGTGCTTAGAAATTTTGATGCCTTACTTCCTGCAAAGCTGAAAAGTTTGAACGCAATATGTGTGCAATTGCTCTAGTTCGATTCACTGTGGCTTATGATTATTGAAACAGCTTAACTTGTGAGTTGCATGAAAAAAGTTATTAAAATTTAACTGACTAATATAAATATAAGTATCTGCTTGGGCCTGAATGACCGAGTGGCTAGCGCTCTGGTGCTCGGTACCACAGGTTTCGATTCGAGTCCCGGTGGTGCCATGGATGTTTGCAGTGGTTCGAATCCACTTTAAACCGTAAGTCCTGGTCTAACACGATCGTAGAGCGTTGTGGAGAGTGACATATTAAAAAAATAAGGAAAACTAACTGTTCATATATATAGTGATTAGGGATTATAGTCCTTGTTGCTTCACATCCCCATATACCACTTCATTCATCATCATCAAGCATTTGCTTTAACAACTACTCGTTGTCATCTTTTTTATTTATTTGGTAATACGACACGTTAAGCTCTTTACGAAGTCATATGTTAAATCATTTTAATAAACACTTTATTAAATTAGATGTCCTGGGGAATATGCACAACTTCAGCCATCCTAATAGACCTATAAATCTTCACAATTCCTTGTATATTGAAGGCTGGTTAATAATAAAATGTTTCTTTGCAATAATCAAGTTTACTTCGTTGAACACAATTTTTAATCCTACATCAAATCATTTGTTATCGATGGTGCTAGTATAGATCTGTCAATTTTCAACCTTTTATTTACATCAGTAAATCTTTAAAAATATTACCGGTACTTACTTATTAACGATACCTTAGCGACAGACTTGGCGGTTTTAAGTGACGCCAATCTAACAGCTACAGATTTAGCGGTTTTAAGTGGCGCCAATCTAACAGCTGCAGATTTGCCTGGTTTTGACGCTATTTTGTAGTGCTACGAAAATGCGTATTTGGGATATGCTGTGAAACAGAGCAAGATGCAATTTTATTTTTTCAGGAGCGCAAATATTTTAAAAACAACGAAAATGTCAAAATTCTCATAACATGAAACTTTATTTTGGTGAACGTAAGTTTTGAAAATGCAATTCAGTCAGTGTGTTTATAGTGTGGGCCTTAGAAAAGACAACAGGAGTTTGAGGAAGCAGAATTCCATTTGTACAGGTTTGAGATTCATATACTGCTGGTGCGAGGAGTTGACGTCGAATTTTGAAAGCGTTTTGATTTTAAATGAAGTGTTTTATATATTTTTAATATTTGGAACAAAATTTTTAAGTGTAGATTGGGCGCCAAAAACCGCCAAATCTATAGCTGCGGTTGACGCGTGTGAAGTGTTTCTCTTCATATTGGGAGCCTCAACTGCCCAACACCATGAAATAAAGTAGACGCCAATCAATGGACAACACCACTTTACATTCTTTTTTGGGAAGTGTTCACGTAAGATATAAGGTGATTTGTAATACACTGTTTGTCACAAACTCTTTCTTAGATTTAAGCTTCAATATTAAACTATTTTATCTTGAACTTGATAAAACGGAACAGACTAGAAGACCAGTCTAGTCACAAGACTCACCCTGCAAAATAAAATCAAAAACAGTTTTGAAATTTAAACATCTTTTTTTTTTAAATGATTTGGCGAGATTATGCTTCCGGCTTTCAGATGCAGGTATCAACATCATTTGCAAGCCTGCGTCTCTACTCTGATAACTTCAAAAATAGGTAAAGTGTCAATAGGAAAATTAC